>JAXBDA010007319.1:0-17920 GCA_036023075.1 Gaultheria prostrata
TTTTCCTAATTTTTTGAAATTAAATTAAATTTATTTTATAAAAATGTATTTTTTACTTATTTTTCTTATTCAAAATTAAATTTACTTTTCTTATTCAAAATTTTATTTTTATTTTCCCTCATTCTCTTCCTTATTATACCATGCCGTGCCCATGCCACTTCTGTTTCATGCCCGTGCCGTGTTGTGCCTGTGCCTTGCCAGGCTAAGACCGTGTCGTGTTGTGCTAGGCCAATTACCGTGCGTGCCCGTGCCACTTTCGTTTGGTGCCCGTGCCGTGCCAGACTAAGACCGTGTCGTGCCTGTGCCGTGCCTAACTAAGTCTGTGTCGTGCCGTGTTGTGCCACGCCAGGCCAACTATCGTGTCGTGCCGTGCCGTGCCCACCCATTTCCGTGCCCCCGTGCCTGTGCCCATGCCCGTGCCCGCTCAGACCATGCCGTGCCCAATTTTTACCGTGCCCGTGCCGGAGTTATTCGTGTTGTGCCGTGCCCGTGCCGGCAAGACCCATTTGACACCTCTACCTGTTCCTCTCTTCTCTATTTTTTGGAAGTACATGTCTTTCAACTTCCTGTATAATTCAGGAAGCTTAAAATTAGAAAGTTGCATCTACTTCCATGAATAAAAAGTTCTAATTTTCTAATAATTTTTAAAAACTGTTTTCAAAACTTATTTTTTCAAATGAATTTTTTTTTCAAAAACTAGTTTTTTTATCCAAGAAAATGATTTCAAAATTTCTTCAAAAAACTACTTTCAACAAATATGTTTTTAAAAAATAGTTTTTTTAATTTACTCGATTTTTTTTAAGAAAACTTATTTTCCAATAAAAAATTATTTAAATTGTAAAAAACTTTTCTTAACTCTATTTTTGTCACAAAAAAAAAACTGTTATAATAAAGTTTTTTTAGAGTTACAAAAGTTTTCAAAAAAAAAAACATTTTTTTATTTGTTGCAAAACAATTTTTGAAAACATTTTTCAAAAAAATAAAATGTTGATAACAGTTTTTTATATTCCCTTCGTCCCTTTTATAGTGTGTACATTTTCATTTTGTGTTGTCCCTTAATAAGTGTGTGTTTTGAAAAATTAGTGGGTACATTTCCTATTTTGCCATTAAAAGTAGATTCCTTTTTAAAAAGTTAGTGGGTATTATTATATTGATAAGAGTAAGTAATGGAAAGTAGATGTAAAAGTTGTAAAAGTTGATGTGAGAGAAAAATAGTTGGAATTCTCATGTAACACACCTAAAAGGGGACGGAGGGAGTAATTTCTTTTGAAAACTAAGGAAAAATATAACGGAAGTTAGAAGAGGGGGGAATCTGGGGAATAATTTAAAAATTAAGGGAGGACAGTGTATTTTTCAGAAACCACAGAAGAGGTTAGTGTATTTATCAAAAACCTCATGGGAGGTTAGTGATATTTACTAAAGTAATATTAAAGATTTCATAGGTAAAAAAATAAATAGAGACTTTCAAATAAGGAGCTAATTTTGTGGGGTGGAATTATAAAATTATATTTTAAGTAAATATCTAAAGACAATTATGAATCTAAAAGGGTTTTTCATAATCATACAAATAAGTCAACATGGTCAAAAAATACATAATCTATGGTTAATTCATAATCTATTTTCATTACACTCTAAAACACTACTCTTTTACAAAATATATTTGGCTTATATAACTCAAACACTTTACATATTCGAACATAATTAAAAAATTTATAATCCACAATCAAAATTCAAAATGTAATCCATAATTAAACTTCCAAACGGGCTCTTTATTTTAGCTCCCTCCAATCCTCCGAGGTGTGGTTAAACTCCCAAACGGGCTCTTATTTTAGCTCCCTCCAATCCTCCGACTTTCCACACCTCCATCTCCCGTTACACGACGTCGTGTAAACTGCATAGGGCAACAACGTCGTCATTCCAATCTTCGACTCGTACAGAACGAGAGATCGTAGAAACACATCCACACACGCACAGAGAGAGAGAGAGAGAGAGAGAGAGAGAGAGATGGCATCGACATTGATGAAGTGGATCGTAGACCCAAAGAAGAACTGGCTCGCCAAACAACACATGAAGTCCGTCTCCACTCGCCTCCGCAGATACGGTTATACCCTAATTTAGTTTTTCAAATTGCGTTTATTTTTGTTCATTTCATCATTGCATGTTCGATCTCTTGCAATTCAATCTTAAAACCCTACGATTTTTAACTTTCAATTTTGTGTTGAATTTTGTTTGGACTTGAACATATATGTGAAGGCCTTAGATACGACGATACGTACGATCCCTACTATGATCTGGACGTGAAGGAAGCCCTAAATCGCCTTCCTCGTGAGGTCGTTGATGCCAGGAACCAACGCCTCAAGCGAGCCATGGACCTCTCCATGAAGCACGAGTACCTCCCTGATGATTTGCAGGTCCCTCTCTTTCCCTCTCTCTTTGATTCTTAGAAAATGTATTATTACTTTCAACGGTACACTTTGGATCTTCGCCCCTTTTGATTTTGGATGAAAGGGGTTTGATGAGGAAATGATAGAAATAGGAATCTGATAAACTTGTTTGGATGGATAAAAAAAAGGTGAGAAATGAATTAGGGTTTCTTGAAGATGAGAGGATGGAAGGTCAACTAAGAATAAGATTTTGTTCTTATGAGCAAAAGAAAATTTCCCTATCATAAAGATTATTAGAGCATCGAACTCAAAACCGATTGACAACAAGGGGAGTGGCTGACCGGGTCATATACTAGTTTTTAGAGATTTTAATTAATCCATGTGGTGGTTCGTCTGACAAAGATAAAAGATGAAATCAGTACAAGGGCAAAGAAAAACATTGAGATAGCTTACTCTCCTAATGCTGCTACTCACCAAAACTCAGCCTACCCTTCCCCTCTCCATTTAGGTTAGAGAAAGAGCGTCTCTTTTTCTCCCAAAACACTAAGGGATGGGTGTTGGGTGATGTACAGTCGAGTTTAATTTATGAAATGCAGAGGAATGAGTTCAATTAGATTGATTAACATCTTTCAAATGAGTGGAGGGAGGTTGCAATGAATGCGGATGGGGCTAGGAAGGAGGACATTATTCCCATTGATGCTTGTAATCCCAAACATTAGTTCTTGTACGTATTCAGGCTGATGGAGGCTGACTGCTAGTTTGCTCACTGTTCTACATACCTTTTTCAGTATATTTCTGTGATGTGTAATAGCACTGTTTCTTTTATGTGACTGGAGCTTTTCACCATTCGAACTTGTACTCGTGTAGTCGTGTAAGCATGTGGCTAATATTATCTTTTTCAAATTTAAACTGTTTTAAAGTTAGATTAGCATCTATGAATAGTGGAAATTGTTTTGTTTGTATGCTATTCTAGAAATTCATGAGAAAGGCGTATCAAAAGGCAATTTGTCTAGTTGGTCCTCGTCCACATGCTTGATGATGGTTTCAGATAGCATAGGAGGCCAACAGACTTATAATTTTTTTGGCAATCTGCTTTGCTGTTAAACCATATGAACTCACATTATCTATTTATTTCCTTACAGGCAATGCAAACACCATTTAGGTATTATCTTCAAGACATGCTGGCCCTTGTAAGTGCTTAAATAGTTCTGTTTTATGCTTACTCTGTATTTTTGCTGTTCTAGTACAAGTCAGGATGAATATATTTGTTGAGATCCTTTCAAAATATGATAAAGATAGACCTTATCAGTTAGTTTCTCCTATCTATGATGGGTTTTTTTTGCTTACCTATTGATTTACTGAGTGCGTAGTGAATTAAGAAAATTGCCCCCATCTTCGTAGGGGCATCGTTCTGATCAACTATGTTGTAATTCGTAACTACCAGCTGGGTTGAAATTTCATTTAACAGCAACATTGCATTCGTCATCAGGCTTCATTTTGTAATCGCCTTTTTTTTTTGTACATGGGCGGCATTCCCTCAATGCCATGTCTCTAATATATTTATTTACTTATAAACAAAAATAATGTTCTACTGTCTTCATCAGGCTCCAAATTATTTTGAGTATGAGCTGTAATTTCCCTCACAGTAGTGCCCCTGACTGCCAATCCCAACATTCTTCACTCTCAGTGGAGCTGACTTTTGCATACATAGCTCTGCCCAGATTGAGATTAATGATTAATCCTTTCTCCATGTTCACGGTTTAATGGACCCAAAGGGTGCTAGTTATCATGCCATAGAAAAATAAACAACCACATAGCTTATCCAATGCATATAGTTTTCAGATTCTCAATTTTCCTCATAGTCCAAAAACAACATTGCCGGGAGTTTCATAGTCCAAATATATTGCTCTTTAATGACGTGTGTGAATTCACTTTACCCAAAAAGAGTACTCCTATAAGCTTTTTGAGCTTTTTCACACACTGCAGATAGGTATCATGGCATTGCAGCTTTGTTCCGTTCTTTCAAAACTCAGGCCCCCTTCTTCATTAGGACACCACGCAGTCTTCTAACTAACCTTTTCTCTGACAATTGAAGTTCTGGACCAGATCAAAGAAAGCCGTTAACATTTTCTGCATATCCTTCTACATCTTCTGAGGGATTATAAAGATTGGGTTCCAGTAAATCAGAGTGATAAAAAGAGGACAGAGCTTATAGGTTGAGCTCTACCTCAGTAAGACACAAGTTAGACCACACCAAACTTTTCCTTTCCCTACCTGTTGTGGGCTCGTGCTTTCCACTACTGCATGTATTGGATGTTGGCATGACCGGAACTTAGATATCTTGTTGCTGGATTTTTGCAGGTGAAGAGGGAGAATGCAGAACGTGAAGCTTTGGGAGCTTTGCCCCTTTATCAGCGCAGCCTGCCTTAAAGTTTATTTCTGTTTCTATTGCAGCTGCTCTTATTTGAAGTTCATCTTTGTCAGAAGAACAAGCATTTTATTGTTTCTATTAGGTTGCCATGGATATGGAGACCAGAGAAGTCGTCTTTGTCAGAAGAATAAGCATTTTATTGTTTCTATTAGGTTTCCATGGATATGGAGACCAGAGCAGCAGTATTATGTGAGTTTTAACAGTATGTTTTTGCCTTCATACAGGCTTTTGCGACTGAAATGCCGAACTAGTCACCATAATTGTTTGGTTGCACATCTCTGGTTTCTCTGAAACCATATCCAACATCGATTTTTTTGTGTTCTGGTCAGTTTGGGTCCAAGCTGAAAACGTTTTGCCTTGGAGTCACATTTTGAGTGTGTGAGCAAGTGTTTGTGCAATATTATGTGTGTCCCTAGCACTTATGAGAAATTCTACTCCGCTGGCCGAAATTGACGTGACTGCTGTTCATTATGGTCAGTGGATATCATTCAGTGGTCCTAAACCATTGCGTATAGAAAAATTAGTGCCAATGCTACACATTTTTCACAATCCCAAAACTGGCCACATTTTGGATATTGGCAAGGCGTGACTTCTGTTTCACTTGTTGATCATGTGTAGAACTGAAATTGATGTGGTGATCATTCTCCCCATGAGTGCACTGGATCATTCTCCCCTTGGTAAGACTTTCTTTCAACTGGAAACTATTCTGTATTCTTAGGGGCATGGGATCCGCCACTTTTGTGGTGATGATTTTTTTTTTTGGATAACTTGATGCCCGGTTAGCTTGCGTGCATTTTTGTGGCGGTGTTTCAAGTGACAAAGCGATGCCAAATAATCCCTCTTCTTCAAAAGCAGTTAATAACTTAATATTGCTTTATAAGGTGAAAAAAGCTATGCAGAATCAATCAGCAGCAAATTTGGATTGCGGCACAGGTGGGTTAGCGTATGACATTGCGCCAACCTGAGCTCAGTTCAACTGTAAACTCAGATTAGGCTCGAGTTGACTCTCCACTGGCCGAAAAATGTCTAGATGAAGTTTCGGTTGAAATTGTTTTGGGACAGATTATTTCGAAAGCATTTATGTAAGGCGCTTTTTGTGTCAACAAAGTTTGCCAAAGTAGAAAAACTAAGCACCGAATTGAATGCATTTGTAAGCGGACACAGAAAAGCGCCTTATATAAGACGTCACTTTAAACAAAAAGACAGTTGGCAATTTTTTTGGTCTTTAGTAAAAAAAAATTTGCTTTTTTGTCATAATTTTTTACTTTTAAATGGTTGATCCAAAAAAGAATCTAACCAAAATTTAAAAAAAAAAGAACAAAAAACGAAAAATGAAAAAGTCAAAAGAATGGTGCTTAGTAATCCTTGCTTCTTTTTTGTGCTGCTTTTATATTATGATGATCAAGAAACAATCTCATGTCGGGTCCGTTTGTTTAGAAATAAATTTATGCTAAAAAGTGAAAATGAGAGAAAGTGAAGTGAGAAAATTAATTTTCTTATATGCATTTGATTACAATATAAATTTGTAAGAATCTTGGTAGAAAATATTTATAATTACCTATTTACCCTCGCCTGAGAAATCATGGGCATAATGGAAAATGTGATAAAGGTGGCAACTTTTACAACAAAATAAAATCCATTTACGTTCTTATCAAGAAAATGAAAGCTAGGCTTAAAAGGGTTGAATAATAAAATTTACTTTCCAGCATTTTTTCTTGTTTTCATGTGTTAGATTCCGTTGTTACTGATGGTTCAATATCTATATATGCTCTGCTAGTCCACTCCACTCCACTAACAAGTCATTCTGACTTTACAAATACTATAAAATACAGAAAGAAAATGTTCGCATTCCGATATAAGTTGACCATTAAGTGTCTTTCTTTCGGTGGGTCTAGCTAGCAGGATAGAGTTCGGCTGGGTGGGTGTATGTTGGGCATGGAGGAGAGAGGAGAAAAAGCAGCAATAGGAGGAGGAGGGGACAGTCTAGTCTTTGCAGTTAATGGAGAGAGGTTCGAGCTCTCCACCGTTGACCCTTCTACTACTTTGCTTCAATTCTTGCGTTCCCAAACAAGGTTCAAGAGTGTCAAGCTCAGTTGCGGTGAAGGTCTCTCTCTCTCTCTCTCTGTATTTTGTATGTGTGTGTATGGATTGATGGGGGAATTGATGTATTGCAATCTGGGTTCTTTCTTGTTCTGAAAGTTGAATACCTTATGTTGATCAAAGTAAGATGATTTGATTTCTTTCTTCTTCCTTTGCTTTTCGCAATAACGGAGTTTCTCTTTGTTCTTGAAGGATTAGTTGACAACTTGACATTGGTTTTCTATATTTATAGGGGAACATAACAAGTTTTTTTAGAATTTGATCAAATATAAAGGGTCATGTGCAGTATACGCTAATTTTTTTTTTTGATAACTGGATGTCCGGGCCAACTTGTGCGCTTCTCGACTAATTCCGGGGCTTGAAGGTAACAACCGGGCATAACCCAGTGGCCCAATGTTTGGGATGGTTGGCCTCTGTGAGCTTCGAACATGCGACCTTTCAAGCACTTATTGCTTGCCTCCGGTACTATTTGCCTAGTTTGGCTCTATTCTTTTATATGTTTGGTTGCTCTGAAAGTGAAAAATATAGGTTTTTCATCAACTAGGTTCTTTTGCCAAGTAAAAGTTCACTGCTGATTGGTTAACTAGCAGTACCTTACCCGTGTTTCAGATGACCAAACTGCACTTTTGCTCCAATTCACCCTAAAGTTCCAAATAAAATACAGTTCAAACCGATACACTTTGCCCCCAGTGTTCAATACAGAGCACTGAGAAAATTTCTAGCTACCCGCGGTAGTTTTGGCATGTGAAATGTATAATCCATAACTAAACTAAAGGATAATTTTGATAGTCAATTCTTAGTTGATTATTTTATCTAGCTGCTAAACAATACTAACTTTTTAAATTCAAGACACCAAGTTGGCTTATTAAACAATACACACCCTTTTTTTTTATTCTCAACAGTAGACACCATTTGACACAGCATAATTGTTAATTAACTTGGTCTAAAATACAAAAACATAACTTCTGATAATTACATATGGTTTCCCTTTTCTTGGCAGCCAGAGGAAGCATTTTCTTTGATTAGTTATGCAAATCTTTTTATGAACTAAAATCATTTTTCTGAATTTAAAATGCGGAATAAATATGTAAAGAATAGATAGTAAAATTAGCCCATAATAGATATAAATTTCTGTTTGAATTAAGACGAAAGGATAGAGCTTCCAGATCAACCTTTCTCTCCTCTCCTTAACTTGAAATCTATACAGTTCCTATGGAGTATACGGAATAGCCAAGAGGAAATGTGGGACACAAATAGGAAAGTGTGGAGAGTGAATAATTTTGGGGGCAAACAAAGCCAATTGAAGAGGCCAGGAATCCAGGAGTGAAAATGCACTCTTAATGTTCTTGAAAATAAGAAGAGAAGGTGGAGAGAGTACTTAAAAGAAGAAGAGAGGGAGAGTGAAAGCACAAAGAGAGAAAACATTTTGAAAAAAGAAGAGAGATTACCTATTATTTAGAAGAGTCCATACAGCCACAAGATGTATAAAGAAGAAGAAAGAACACATGTTGTTTGGCAGAGAAGATGCTTAGGCATGAAAAATAAATGAAGATAATAGGAGAGTTGCCCATTAAAAAAGGTAAGGTATGTGGCAAGTTTTTGTCAAGACGCATGGGCACATTTTTATAGGCTTGAACATTGCTTCTAGTTTACACAAAAATCATATAATATGATTTCATGTTCCATTATTTTCAATTTTTGCAACCAAGAAGCAAGGCAAGGCAATTTTTTTGGTTGGGTTATTTTTACGTCAGTTGTTTGTGTTTGTAAAAAATCTTATAGGGCATCCTAGTTTTCCTTAATACTTACATCGCGTTAAATGTACTAATTTATTATGAAAAGTATCATACATTTAGTTAAGTGATACTCACTCTTCAAATTCTGATGGTCACAGGTGGATGTGGTGCTTGTGTTGTTCTACTGTCGAAGTATGACCCCATTCGTGAAGAAGTAGAAAATTTTACTGTGAGTTCATGTCTTACACTTCTTTGCAGTGTAGATAGGTGCTCAATTACTACAACTGAAGGCCTTGGAAATAGTAAAGATGGGTTTCACCCAATTCACCAAAGGTTGTCTGGTTTTCACGCATCTCAGTGTGGGTTTTGTACACCCGGAATGTGCGTTTCCCTCTTCTCAGCTCTTATCAATGCAGAGAAAACACCACGGGTGGAGCCTCCTCCAGGATTCTCCAAGCTCACAGTTTCAGAAGCTGAAAAGGCTATTTCCGGGAATCTCTGTCGTTGTACTGGATATCGACCCATTGCTGATGCGTGCAAAAGTTTTGCAGCTGATGTTGACATGGAAGATTTAGGAATCAATTCTTTTTGGGAGAAAGGAGAGAGTAAGGTGGTGAAAGTAAGTAAATTACCATTTTATAACCCAAGTGAACGGATTTGTACATTTCCTGAGTTCTTGAAAAATGAAATCAGGTCTTCCATGCTATGTTCTAAAAGATATTCTTGGTATAATCCGGCAAGTGTTAAGGAGCTTCAGAGCATGTTGATGTCCAATTCAAATGACAACGACACATTGGTGAAATTAATTGTTGGTAACACTGGGGCGGGCTATTACAAGGAAATAGACCACTATGACAAATTCATTAGTCTGAGGTACATCCCTGAGCTCTCAGTGATTAGAAGGGATCATACGGGAATCGAAATTGGAGCAACTGTGACGATCTCAAAAGCTATCTTAGCTTTGAAGAATGAAAAAGGCGGTGAGTTTCATTCCCATGCTGAGGCAGTGTTCCAAAAAATTGCTGACCATATGGAGAAGATTGCTTCAGGATACATCCGAAACTCAGCCAGTGTGGGGGGAAATTTGGTGATGGCACAGCGGAATCATTTTCCTTCAGATATTGCTACAATACTTCTTGCTGCGGGTTCTTCAGTGATTATAATGACAGATCTGATTCATGAAAAGCTTACATTGGAGGAATTCTTGGGAAGACCTCCTTTAGACTCCAGAAGCGTGCTTTTAAGTGTACACATTCCATGTTGGGAAACGACTAGAAATGGTTCTACCAAAACAGACACCAAGTTGCTGTTTGAAACCTATCGTGCTGCACCACGACCCCTGGGCAATTCGTTGCCCTATTTAAATGCTGCATTCTTGGCTAAAGTCACTCCTTGTGAAACTTCAAATGGAGTTATTATAGACAATATTCATCTGGCTTTTGGTGCTTATGGGATAAAACATGCAACAAGGGCAAGAATGGTTGAGGAATTCTTAGGTGGAAAACTATTGACGGTTAATGTTACTTTTGAAGCTATTAAATTGCTTGGAGCCACAATTGTTCCCAAAGTTGGGACTACAAGTGCAGCTTACAGGTCAAGCTTGGCTGTTGGTTTTCTCTTTGACTTCCTCCACTCCTTCCTTGATGCTTGTAAATTTTCAAATGGCCTGTCGGATGGATGTAGTACTCGTAAGCAGTTGGGTCGTATTGACAATGTAGCATTGTCATTGTCTGGAAAACAGGTGGTGGAATCAAGCCAGAACTATTACCCAGTAGGTGTGGCAATTACAAAAGCTGGTGCTGCCATCCAAGCTTCTGGTTTGTTCCGCCACCCGTCTTAAATTTTATTCAGCATGGGCATGGCTTAATTTCTTTTTATTGATTAAAGTGCTTACAGTTAAAGTTAAACTGCTCACTCATTAATCCACTTCAGTGAACACTTGCAGTTGGACAGAATCACTAGTTTAATTTATTTTAGGTCAGGTATTGTAGAGCTCTACAGACACCAATGTAGACAAACTCCTTATTCAGATAAGTTGTAATGTGTACTCTTCATTTTCTCCATTTTGGGTCTGTGGATTTTGATGAATCATTTCACCCTCGAACATTATTTGTTTCCTCTATTCTTCCCTTCCTCTTTCTCATTGTTTTAACTGTTTCTACAATATTACTTGTTTTGGGGGTTTTGTCCTCTCTAAGACTCTAACTGATTTTTTCTTATTTCCGTTCTTTGCTACTCTTTTGTCTTTTTCTTAGTTCTTTTCAGCAATTGGTTTGACATAACTGTAATCACTTGTTGATTTGTCTCTACAACCCTCAAACAATATTTCTTCTTATCTTACTCGAAGTTATTTTTTGCCAATCTTACAGGTGAAGCTGTCTATGTGGATGATCTTCCTTCGCCAACAAACTGCCTTTATGGTGCATTCATTTATAGCAAAAAGCCTTTGGCGCGGGTAAAGAGTGTTGAAATCATATCGAAGACACTAAAAGGAGTAGCTGGAGTTATTTCGTTCAGGGATATTCCAGAAGGTGGGGAAAATGTTGGATCTAAGACCATATTTGGTCCTGAACCTTTATTTGCTGACGACCTTACCAGATATGCTGGCCAGCCCATCGCGTTTGTGGTAATTTGATGTTCAGTTTTGTTGGGTTGGAAATGTTTTTGTTCCGTGCTCTATCATTTTTCTACTTAAACGGATTCAATCCCTTTTGTCCTGTCATTGTGCTTCATAAAGTAAGTGGAATGATTTCTTTAGGTTGCAGATACGCAGAAGCTCGCTGATATGGCAGCAGAAAGTGCCTTCATTGATTATGACACTGAAAACTTAGAACGCCCTATTTTAACTGTTCAAGAGGCTGTTGAGAGATCTAGCTTTTTTGAGGTCCCTCCTTTCCTATATCCGACACAAGTCGGTGACTTCTCAAAAGGAATGGCTGAAGCTGACCACAAGATTCTCTCTGCCAAGGTACTTTCTATTATTCTCTCTCCTTTTTTTCTTTTCCTTTGAATTTGCTCCTCTTGCTACGAGATAAATTTCCAAAGTTTTGCTTCAAAGTTGGTATTAGTTTTATGATTCTTAAACCATTTGTATTGTGGGTCGTTCATTATCTTGCTTAAGTTAAGCTTCTATGAAGTTCCTTCACATTTGTGGTATGCAGATCAAACTTGGCTCTCAATACTATTTCTATATGGAAACACAAACTGCTCTTGCCATCCCAGATGAAGACAACTGCATGGTGGTTTACAGTTCCAGCCAGTGCCCTGAGTACGCACACTCCACGATTGCAAGCTGTCTTGGTGTTCCAGATCATAATATAAGAGTCATTACCAGAAGAGTTGGAGGAGGTTTTGGTGGCAAGGCCGTAAGAGCTATGCCTGTAAGTATAAATTTGGCTGATTATGGGTAAATTGTCATTATTCTTAAAAGAAGATACGCAACTAGTTCCTTTCTTAGAGCTGTCCCGTGCCAAGTTTCAAGTGTATCTCTTTGGAAACCTGCCAAGGAAGCTATTGTATTTTCTTTCATTGCTACAGACTCACAGTCCCAATATTGGGATGACTCTTGTGTTATGCATTCAGGAAATGTAGGAGGAGACTCTTAAGGCCCCCTTTTTTGGGGTTATATTCTTTTGAGTATGCTCCTCATACATTTTCTGTTTGTTTCAGCTGCAGCTTCTAGAAAATATCTTAACCAAAAAGAAAACTAGTTCAAAATAAATGCTAAATTGTTTTGTTGGTAAAAAGAACACTTGCAGGGAAAATAAAACTGTGTGATTAGATGGGGATCTATCGAACACAACAATCAAACAAGAACAGTAAAATAATTGCGAGACACCAAATTTACGTGGTTCAAGAATTCGCCAACATCCACGGTATGAGAGTCCAATTCAATCTTCCACTGTGTAAAGATAACGGGATTACAACTAGTCACTCTCTAGGCATCCCTACAAGTTGACGATGTCAACATCAAGAATAAACTATTCTTGGCTATACCACAAGTAAATTAATCGTCACCCAAAGGTGGATTCCAACTCAATAAATTAAGAAGAGTGTTTAGACCTCACCGATTAACAAATCTGACAGATGGATATCGAGAACAACATACTGGGAACAACTGTATGAAAAATCACACTGATCAGGATTGACAATAGGTCAGATCAAGCCAAACCGTTGGTTTTAGATCTGCTTCCTCCTGTTTCTGTGGAATAAATCCCATGTTTTTATTCTTCCACTGGTGAACCACCAGGTGCATGTATTTAATATGTAACCAAAATTTCTTCAGGTTTCAACTGCATGCGCGCTTGCAGCACACAAATTACGCCGCCCTGTCCGGACATATGTTAACCGCAAGACAGATATGGTAATGGCAGGTGGACGACACCCCATGGAAATAACATACAGTGTTGGGTTCAAATCCAATGGGAAAATCACAGCTCTACACCTTGATATTTTAATAAACGGTGGATTTGCGGAAGACATAAGCCCAATTATGCCACACAACATGTCGGGTCCCCTTAAAAAGTATGATTGGGGTGCTTTATCTTTCGATATGAAGGTATGCAAGACAAACCATACAACTAAATCAGCAATGCGGGCCCCTGGTGAGGTGCAGGCATCATTTATTGCTGAAGCTGTTATAGAACATGTAGCATCAGTGCTTTCAATGGATGTGGATTCTGTGAGAAACAAAAACCTCCACTCATTCCACAGCCTGAATTTATTCTACGAAGGTAGTGCTGGTGAATCTTCCGAGTATACATTGCCTTATATCTGGGATAAATTGGCTATGTCTTCTTGTTTTGATCTGAGGATTGAAATGGTGCATCAGTTTAATAGGTCAAATGAATGGAAGAAAAAGGGTATTTCTCGAGTTCCTCTCGTGTATGAAGTGACAGTGAGACCTACACCTGGGAAAGTAAGCATCCTTAGGGATGGGTCTGTTGTTGTAGAAGTAGGAGGGATTGAGCTGGGCCAGGGGCTCTGGACCAAGGTCAAACAGATGACTGCATTTGCTCTCAGTTCAATACAATGTGATGGTACTGAAGACCTCCTGGAGAAAGTAAGGGTCATTCAAGCGGATACCTTGAGCTTGATACAAGGGGGCTTCACTGCTGGAAGTACTACATCAGAATCAAGCTGTGAAGCAGTTAGACTTTGCTGCATTATGTTGGTTGAAAGGCTAACTCCCCTGAAGGATAAGTTACAGGAACAAATGGGTTCTGTAAAATGGGAGACTCTGATTCTCCAGGTATATACATATGAACAAGGATCCTCTAACGTGATTCCCTCATGTGATTCTCACTTGAGCACAAAATGTAGCCCACCACGGTCGTTTTTTGCATGATATGGGCCGTTCATTTTAAAGGTCTGGTTTGTTTAAACCAGTAATACGATAGTAGATTAATTGGAAATCAATAGCCATCTCAGCAGATGATATTTTTCCTCAGAGAAAGGAACATTCAGAATCTAACGGTAAATTTCAGTTCTGAATGTGCATTTATCTCGAGACAAATAGGATTCGATTATTGATATCTGATTAACCTGAATTTTTTTTTGCATGAATGGATTCTGTGCTGGAACTTGCAAAATGAACAGCCAGTAAGGTCTAGGATCGTCCAACTGGACTGTTACGGGCCCATTTATCCCCACATGACAATCACATAAGGGGAACACATGAGAGAATCCTAATTCATCTTTATACTCTATTTTGATTTTCAGTTTTCACTCCGCGCACTACATTAGAGTCGGAAGGCTAGAAGTCATCGTCAAGCTATATTGCAGCATTGATGGAATGTTCCTGCTAGTACCTTTCACTCTCACACGCTCTCACACCCCCATTCCTGATAGTACCTTTATCTCTCACACGCTCTCACACCCCCGTTTGGTGTCTAATGATTATGAACACTAACTAGGTGAGAACACCCAATGTTTAAAGTGTCGGTTCCTGAGTTTGTGTCCATCGACTCCATCCTAATTGCACTTGTGTTGGGTTGACGACTTTTTCTTAAGTGCATATGCAGGTGTTGTAAATAAATATATATAGGTGTATGAACTATAGAACTCTTTGATATTTGCCGTCATATGTTTTAGATTGTGTCGTTACTGGAGTTGGTTCAACCAAAAACATTGTAATAAGATTAAGGGCACAGAGATGTAGCTGCTCTTTCATGTCGGGAGTGAAGGATCATACAAACAGTGCTCCTCAGAGAAAAACAAATGATACATATAAATATATACATACATATGTTGGTCACAAAATCTCAATGATAAAGATTATGAAGTCCACCCTAAGTCACAGTATTCTGAAGGAATAGGAGGAATGGTTAAAATATGATGAGTAAGTGCCCGGTTTTAAATTGACTTGCTCTCTCTGCAGTGATGGAATGAAATGCTTGAAGATACCAAACCAAACCCTTACTTCCATATTGTTTGTTGGATTCATATTTATTCGGCACTAGGTCTCCATAATGGGTTAGGCTACACCATAGTTGTTGGCATGATACCATATGATCGTACTGTGAAGTTAGAGATCTGACCGGACGATTCAATCCAAAGCAAAGATCTACTGATTTGTGTCTGAAATACATGCTTACCCTCAAATGCTGCGCTGCATTTGCCATCTCATAAAGACTAGTTATAGTATGTCGGTATTTTGTGTCTTTCGATTCCTTACTCTTGTGCAAGTTTATTTCTCTGAATAGCATAGGATGAAACATCTCATATTACAAGTTTTCAGTATTATTTATCAGTTTGTTGTCTTATATTTAACCTTAAACGTTGTTGGATCACTAAGTGCAAACAGAGTTCTCTTTTAAAAAAATTCTTTTCAAGAATTTTACTTCCCATTTGCTTACATTGGTTTGACTTTCATCTGTTTATGATATAACATCCGAGGTTGGAGTACAGAGGAATGAGTGATAAGAAAATCTTGAAATGGAAATAAAACAGCCCTACAAGCCACAACCATCGATTGTGGCATAATCGTTTGTCTGGAAAATGTATTTGGCAGAGTCATATTGGGGTATTAGTTGGAAATTGTACCTTTTATAATTGAGATTAAGTAATTTCCAACGAGAAATTGTCAACAAAGATTTGCTCACCGTATTCATCACTCTAATACATCATTCAATTGCCACGACTAGAAATTTTTCTCTGATTAAGAAATATGTTCCGGAAAATTTCGTAGTATAACAGTTATTTTGGATGATCCGAACAAAATTTTCGGACACTAATCGACATTTATGTATGCAATCTTTATTTATAGACTTATAGTCAAGTTTGTTGTTATCTCACATTTTTCTTGATATAATGCAGGCGAATATGATGGCTGTGAATTTGTCGGCAAGTACTTACTTTGTGCCTGACTCAACTTCAATGCAATACCTGAATTACGGTGCTGCAGTGAGCGAGGTTAAAATAAAATTCTATTGCTACCTTTGTTTCTTTTTTCCTTGTGTATTGTTTTGTCTCCTTTCTTTGTTTTCCTTTCACACAAGTCCTCATGGAGCAGTGTTCCTTGCATTGCGTGCTTAATATTTCACTGTGGCATGCTTAGGAAGAAAATCAAAATGAAGTTCTGGATTTTGCAGGTGGAGGTAAACCTCTTGACTGGGGAAACCAGAATCTTGCAAGCAGACATAATCTATGACTGTGGACAGAGCATGAACCCTGCTGTGGATTTGGGACAGGTTGGCCTGATTTCCATAGTAATTTACAGTAAAACAACAGTAAATGGATTGTTAGTTTATATTGGCTTTGTTAGCTAAATTGAATGTTCCATTTACTTGGTTTTTATCAGATCGAAGGGGCCTTTGTACAAGGAGTTGGATTTTTTATGCTCGAAGAATATGCTACAAATCCAGATGGATTGGTTATTGCGGATGGCACATGGACATACAAGATCCCGACTATTGACACCATTCCCCAATCATTCAATGTTGAGTTACTAAACAGCGGACATCACCAAAAGCGAGTTCTCTCCTCTAAAGGTATCTTTTAGAAGTTCATTCAGTTCCTTGTTTGGATAAATCCTTTTGGATAAAGGTAACGTTGCATCTGCTGAAGGTTCCTTTAGGAAAAATAAGGAACTTTTGAACGAGTACCTGACTATATTCAAGCAGTGACTGACTTATTTCTCCATGTAAATCTGAAGACAGTTTCCAGTTAGTTGAAGTATTTGCATTTTGGAATCCATTTCTAAACATCCACAAAGAGCGGAGAACTTAGAAGTCTGGCAATGTACATCAACTTGATAAACTAGCAAAGATAATTAGATTGTTTTATTCAGACCAAGATGACAGGGACAACCTTCCAAAATGACAGGGCAACCATCTGAATAATAAATGTTTCGTAGACATATACGTTGGAAAAAGAATTGAAGAATATCCTTCATTGTGTATAGGCATTGAAGAATATCCTCTTTTGTGTATATAAAGGTTTGTCCCCCATAGAAGACTAGAGAGATAAATGATCCTACGTGCTATAGCCCATGCGCATGGGTGTACTGAGAAATACTATATTTCTTACTGTTTTGTTTATTTGGCTATAGAGTTTTGAATTTTAAGCATTTGAATTTACAGACATGTTACAACTTTTCACTTTCTTACTATTTCATTTATTTGCCGTAATGCAGTTTTAAAAATTTCATGCATTTGAATTTACAGACATGTCTCAACTTTCCGCAAGTACCCCCATATACATCATTTATAAATACTGAACAACGTGCTATGTCACATGATACCGGATTAGGAAAATGGGAAGGAAGAAAAGAAAAGAAAATGATAATAGGATAAAGCTCACCATCCAAAGTTAGAAAGCCAATTGGATACAAGATTAACACCACCCGAGAATTTAACAAGGGATACAGGGTTGGATAACACTTAACACTCGCCACTCTAAGAAATCCACCTAATAGATAAGAGCAATAATAAGAACTAATCTTCTCAACAAGCCAAAGGATATTAAACTCAAAACACTCAATATTCATTTTACTAATAGTTATATAGGACTTGTTGGAACATCCTGTGAAAGTATTCTATTGCAATCCTCTATTTTAGGCAGTTTATCGAGATCGTATCGGGATCAAATCGGAATCGTATCGTGATCAAATCAAGATAAAATCAGGATTGAATCGGGATCAAATCGGGATCGTGTCGTGATCAAATCTTGTGATCTTTTCCCTTTTTAGGCGTAGCTTTTCTCTATTTAAACATGTAATAGTTTCATTATTTTGTATTCCGATTATCAGTAAAATATCAGATCTTCTT
>JAXBDA010007320.1:0-17918 GCA_036023075.1 Gaultheria prostrata
AGGAAGATGATCTTATAAGAGCCCTTTACATAGCTTATGTAAGAGATTATATAAGCGTGGGGCTCCGAAACGATCCGAACAGTTAGATGTGTTTAAAACATGTTTTTAAGGTCCAACACGAGGATTCGTAAAAAACAAATACTCAGAAGGGCTTGATCAGATCAGTTTTTGAAAAAAACGCTATATATAACGTTTTTATCAAAAAATACTCGGATCAAGCCCTTCCGGGTAATTTTTTTTTTACGAATCCTAGTGTTAGACCTTAAAAACACATTCTAAACGCATCTAACGGTTCGGATTGTCGAAATTTAATCTCGAACGAAAAATCCCTTACATAAGCTATGTAAGGGAGCCCTTATAAGATCATCTTCCTACATGTAAATATATATAAGGGCCCCTTATTGAACTTTTCCATTAAGACCTAGCCAATTTTTGTGTTTCCAGACCTAATTTTGACGATCCAAACAGCTCAATGTTTTTAAAACGTGTTTTTAAGGGCCCACGTGAGAAATCATAAAAAAAAAAATACCTGGAAGGATTTGATCCGATCAGTTTTTGTATAGCGTTTTTATCAAAAACTGATCGGATCAAGCTCTACCGGGTATTTTTTTTATGATTTCTCGTAGAGGCCCTTAAAAACACATTTTAAAAATACTGAGCGGCTTGGATCGTCAAAATTACCTCGGGAAGAGTGAGGTCCACATGGTAAGTCCAATAACCCCCCGCGAGAAATCATAAAAAAAAAATACACGGAAGGTTTTGATCCAAGCAGTTTTGGATAAAAGTGTATAAAACATTGAGCGGGTTTGGATCGTCGAAATTAGGTCCGAAAATACGAAAATTGGCTAGGTCTGCATGGAAAAATTCAATAAGGGGCTCTTATTGGAAGTTCATCATATATATATAGAGTCCGCTTCACCTCAGGACGTCCGGATTTTCCTAAGTTTCGGACCCTCCATCCAACGGCTGAGATTTAATCTCAGCGCTGGGGGATCTAGCCCGGGTTAAAGAGGACGCGGGTCATGGATCCGAATCACTAAAGAGCTAACGGGTCAAACCCCACTCATTTCACGCGTTCGTCGAAGAGAGAAGAGAGAGAAAGGGAAAGAGAAGGCGACGAAGAGAAACACGAGCGACGACCGACGGACTGCGATCCACCGATCGACGACGAACACCACGACGACGAAAGGTATCTATCTCTTTGTCTCGCTCGCCGTCTCTCTCTTTCTATATAGCTAGATCGATCTGAAACCCCCTTTTTCGTTGAACAGTAACAAAACCCATGACGAACACCACTCGACGACAAACACCACGACAACGAACCAGGGGTCGCTTTCTCTCTCTATCTCTTTTTTGCAATGCTTGAAACCCTAGTTTTGGAAAAAATTGAAAAACCTAGGGTTACTAACTGTTCTCTTATCTTTTCCATTTTACAGGTATCTTTGAGTTCATTTGAGTATTGTGTTTTCAATTTTGCATTTATTTGGTATTTGAAAAGGTCAAATAATCGGAAAATAATGTTCCATATATAAGCCAATAATCAAAAGCAGGTGGATTGTTTAATTTTTGAGAAGTGCCGCATTAATCCAATAATTCGGATTATTTATTTTACCAAAACAGCCCTAATTCCTAGTGATATGTAGTTCCTTTGTGTTAGTATACCAGGAACACTGCAAGACCTGGGAAATTCAGAAATAAAGGATGCCCATGGCAAAATTTTGTAGATTGTATAAGAAATTAAAATGTTCTTTTCCTACAATAAATGAAAAATTACCATAATACCCTAGACATAAAATGTTGTTTAATGTTGTTTTCCTACAATAATATCTTTAAATTTCTTCCAACCAGTACTGGACTGATTTTATTGTTTGTTCTTGAAACAGTTTCTCTTTAAATAAGCAGTGTATTACTATATCATCATCATTATCCTTAATTGTTTTTATTTTCTTCCCATTTTGTAGAATAATTATGTCTTGTATTTGTTACTTTGTTGTTCAATCCTTAGGTTTATGTTTGTTTGCTTTTATAGAATGGAGAGTTTGGAAGAAATATGCTCCCCGTCACCATGTCAACCACCGTGTCAATCATCTGGTAATTCTGTAGATCAAGTTTACACCCCTCAAGTTAAAAATGACTTGATACCGCACATTGGGCAACATTTTGAGAATTTAGATGAGGCGAATGAACTCTACCAAGAGGAGTCGGGACAATGAAATCTCTAGGAAGGAGTTTTGTTGTTACAAAGAAGGGGAGAGAAAAACTAAGGCACCTAATTTGAAACCCAAATGGGGGCTTACTAGAGAGGGTTGTGGTGCTAGGATTGCTGTTGTGAGAGACCGGTCACGTGGGGGGTTTTGTTGTGTCCCAATTTTTTGAGGGTCATAACCACCCTTTTACAACCCCAAAGAGGGTGCATTTGTTGGCTTCTCACCGGGGTGTGTCGCTTGCGAAAAGGGCTTTAACACAACAACTATCCACTGCAAATGTGCGAACATGCCAACAAATGACTGAATGAGTATTATGTCAGTCCAAGCCGGAGGTCTTGAAAATGTTGGTTGTTCGCAACAAGATCTTTATAACGCTGAAAGGGATAGGAGGAGAGCGTTATTGGGACAAGACGCCAACATGTTGGTAAAGTATTTTAAGAGTGAGCAAACAAAGAATCCAGGTTTTATATATGCGATTGAGGAAGATAATGAGGGCCACTTGAGTCACTGTTTTTGGGCTGATGCCTACAGTAGAAAGTCATACCAGTATTTTGGGGACGTGGTGGTGTTTGATACAACTTTCAAGACAAACCGATATCGTATGATATTTGCACCTTTATTAGGAGTTAATCACCACAACCAAACAACTTTCTTTGGTTGTGCCTTTCTAAATGATGAACTCACCACATCCTTTGAGTGGCTTTTCGAGCAATGGTTGAAAGCAATGCCAGCAGGCCCACCCAAAATGATCATCACTGATCAGGATCCTGCAATGACAAAGGCAATTGCTACCACTCTTCCAAATACGCATCATAGGTATTGCATTTGGCACATTGTTAGCAAATTTTCTGAAAAAATAAGTGCAATTTCCTATAGAGAACATTATGACGAGTTCAAAAAATTGCATATGGAATTCCGAAACCCCACAAGAGTTTGAAGAAAGATGGGGACACATCGTTTAGAAAGCTAACTTGTCTACCAATGAATGGTTAAATAGCATGTACAAGATTCGGGAGAGATGGGTTCCAGTATACATGAAACACATTTTCTCTGCCCACATGACTAGTAGCCAAAGAGCAGAAATTTCTCATGCTTTCTTCAAGAGGTTTGTGTCTCCAACTAATTCTTTGTGGGATTTTGTGACGCGGTTTGAGTGTGCACTTGCGGAAGTACGGCATAATGAATTAGAGTTGGATCATAAAAATATTAATGAGAAGCCACTCTTGAAAACGGCGTGGGGCATGGAGTTAACACTGAGTGAGATTTATACACAGAATATGTTTTATAAGTTTCAAGAGGAAATCTTTCAAAATATGGCATATGTGGTAACAAAAATAGGTGAGGATGAACATCGATGTTTGTACAATGTGAAGAGGGATATAGAGAATGCTCGAAAGGGTCGTGAGGTGTCGGTAGACAAGTCGTCAAACTATGTTAATTGTAGTTGTAAGATGTTTGAAAGTGACGGAATTCCATGTAGACACATGTTGGCATACTTCAATTTTGGGCAAATTAGAAGACTACCCAATGAGTACATCTTACGGAGGTGGACGAAAGCAGCAAAGGCGGGTAGAGTTACAGATGACTTTGGTGTGGGGGGGAAAGATATATGTGACACCTCTTTGTTAATGGGGCGAAGTAAGCTTTTCCAACGTGCTTCTAATGTAATTGAGGAATCCGTATTAATTATGGATGAAGCTTTGGACTTCGCTAAAAAGAAGCTTGAAGCTTTGAAGCTTTGAAGGGAAGATGGCGAAGAGAGTGCTATTGCAGGGTCGATTCCTCTTGGAAGCCAACATAGCATTAAAGAACCACTTCTAGCTAGGGCAAAGGGTAGTGGTAAAAGACTAAAGGGAGGAAAAGAGAAGAGTATCAAGAAGAAGAGTAGGAAATGTATTGGTTGTGGGTTGACCGGATAGTCGCATGACAAAAGAAATTGTCCCTACCTTCGTAACATGTAAGTGCATGGCTATAATTTTATTCATTTGTACGTTAAATTACTTTTATAAATGTTAATTGTAGTTCTTTTTGGGTTAGGTGTTCGCAAGGTGTTAGGTTGGATGCTAATGATGATGATGAAGAAGACGACAACGAAAGCATTGGCGATGACGATGACGATGAAAGTGATTGTGAGTGTATATTTGTTCATTGCATATTGTTTCTTCACTGCATATTTGAATTGTGAACTGTGCTTAATGGACATAGTATTTTTCTTTCAGGATCAACCTATTATAATTTGGGCAGAGGGTGAATGGACATACTGTTTTTGTGGGTTGACTGGATTGTGTACTGGATAATGGACATACTTTTGTTTTTTGAACTGGATCATTTCCTGAGATGTGGGTTGACTGGATTGCTAGTATTTTTGAAATGTTAAAGTCTATTACACTTTTGTTTTTGTTTTTTAGAAGCACACTCCTAGTGTTGATTTGCTGATATCATTTTGAAGCTTGCTTGGTAAAATTAACCAAGTTTGGGGTTAGATGGGACTCATCTGGGTTCCAATATTTACGGTTTACCAGATTTACTTTTACAAAAGTCGGGCACAATCTATTCTTTCATTTGTACAACGCATTACTGAAATTTATACCAGTTTGTACCGATACACTGCTGAATCTGTACTGGTACTCAAACTCCAGGCGCACCTTAAGGCATCTGTACTGGTACCCAAATTTAGACTAGTGAAAAATTTCCTCCTCAGTGACACTCACTTTTTACAAATGACCCGAGAGATTTTCCTAAGTAGTGTTTGGGTTGCTAATGGAGTTAATGGATTTAAATAAATATGAGCTAATGGGGACTTCATCAATGAAATTAATCTAGATCCATCACTCACATAGGAAACTTTCCACTGCAAATCAGTGGAATCAATTGAATCCCACCATTAGTTGCCACGATATGCTACTGGGCCCAAATGCGAACAAATTTACTCATGAGTTCATTTGAGTTCTAAACACTTCACATACATTTGAGTTCATTAACTCATGAGTTGATGTCCATACCCGATGAGATGGGCTCCTGTAATACCATTAATGGGTACGACATGAACTACAAAAATCACAATACCACCCTACTGGTACATGCTTAGAAGGACAGAAATTAACAAGTACTGTACCCGAAAAGTCTAAAACGGCCGAAATATTACCAAGCACATGGCCCCAAATACAAAAAAATACAACAGTAATAAACAAAAACCAATTACAGTTACAACTTCATGGCAGATACTTGCCATTTCTAACAACGACAGTTTTCCTTGTCAACCACAAAAAGATGCATGCACATACAAGAATCAAACACTTCCATTTGTAGGACACCACTACACCTTCTACTACCATCAACTTCTTCTTCAGCTTCTTGTTCCCTTTAGCTAATTCCTAGACTGTCTTTTCCCTTTCATAACACTTCAAATCTAGAGCACGTTTTTCGTTTTCCATTGCTTCAATTTTGTCCTCCAATTCTTTCTTTTTACCATCTCAGTCAATCCAATAAAAGTATTCACATTTCTTTTTCCCATTCTGCCAAAGTATAAAGTATTAGAATAAATTTAACAAGTACATTTGATTAAGGCTTTCTAAATTTTTTTGGAAGTGGTTACCACTCATAATTACTAATTTATTACCTCATCATAGTTGCCACAGCCTAAGAATCTCCTTCCTGGGTTTTCTTTAGTCTTTGATTTCCTCACGGGGGAGGGCTTCCCACAATTGCAAGTCGGGTATTCAATCTGGAAGGTTGAAGTGGGTAGAGGAGGATGGCATGGCTATTAAAACTTTTACAAATAATTCGAGTCATTTACGGGTAGTCTATACAAATTCACATGTAAATTACACAAAAAAAAAAACTCCGTATGAAATGTAGACAAATCACCAGCCATCCCCGATTCTTAGACATATGGAATCAGATAATGAAAACAGAAATATGGCATCTTAGTGATTTTATGGAGCTTGAAGGTTCTACCAACACTGACGAGGTTGCATGGTTATCTATGAGCAACCTCTATATGGGAAGAGAGCTTGACAAGCGGAACTTCAACATCACATGTTTTGAACGAAGAAATTGGACACACAATATCATCCAAAGTTAAAAGCCAAACACCTAGTGAACTAAAAGAAGGGATGAGCCACTAAATAAAGCTTAAAAGGATAACTTGTTTCCTGCTGCAAACATAATAATTTAGAATACAATTAAAAAAAAAAATTGAAAATAGCTAGAACCTGTACTCCTTCAGAAAAGAGGGGTAACCATCGAATTGTTGGTGTTACCAATGAATTGAGTTGATTGGGAATTCAAAAACAAAATTAGAGCTTCATAAATACCCCAAGGAGCAATGTATTCAGGTATGAGTTGTATGACACTCTTACAAAATGTGCAAAATTAATATCAATGGAAATATCCTCAGGAGTTGCACAAACTAATTCACTCCTCATATATAGCTCATCTCTATTCAGGCGTGAGTTCTATTTGATGAAGTACTGATGTACTAAGTTTTTTTCCTTCACAAATCACCTGAAAACCCTAGTTTTCAAAACCTGAAAACCCTAGGTTTGAAAACCATAACCCATGAAATTAGAGAGAGAGAGAGAGACCTGGTTCGCGATGGTCGTCGTCGCCGTTCGTGGTTCGAGACCTGTAAACAAGGTGAAACGGACTGAGATGTATATATACAGAGAGAGAGAGAGAGAGAGAGAGAGAGAGAGTGTGTGTTAAAGATACCTGAGATGATAGGTGGTGCGCTCGACTGATCGATGCGATGAAGATTCCGATCGGTGGATCGGAGTCCGTCGGTCGCCGCTCGTGTTTCTCTTCGTCGCCTTCTCTCTCCCTTTCTCTCTCTTCTCTCTTCGACGAACGCGTGAAATGAGTGGGGTGAAATGAGTGGGGTTTGACCCGTTAGCTCTTTTGTGATTCGAATCCATGACCCGCGTCCTTTTTAACCCGGGCTAGACCCGCGAGATCCCCCAACGCTGAGATTAAATCTCAGCCGTTGGATGGAGGGTCCGGAACTTAGGGAAATCCGGACGTCCTGAGGTGAAGTGGACTGTATATTATATATATATATATATATAAACACACCTTTTTAGAACTTGTCAAATACTGCTATATACATTTTTGGGTTTTTTTAGACTACGTTTTTTTTTTTAGCAACACAAAACATATTCATTGAGCAAACTTAAAGCATACAACATTTGGCTGAGGTATGAGCCACCTCAACCATTTGTCTCGGAACCTTCGTTATACAAACCCAAGAAAAGAAATTAGAAACATACATAATATCAAGCAAAACAGGCTTAACAAAAGTTTCAGCATTGTGCACAGGGGGAGTGAGGTACAAACAAGGACCAGAGAGTAGGTCTAATGGTCTTCACCTCATATTTAGGAGTTTGATCCCATACCAAGGTCATCTCAGGTTTGTTTCTCATAGCTAGTAACTATGGGACCCACCTCACATTTACGTTTAAGCGTGAAAACGATTATAAGAAGAATTATAGAGATCAGTCTGAGATACGCACAGACTAGTTTTAGACACTCTACATTGAAAAAAGCAGCAGCAAAAGGGACTATGGAAACGGTGACTATATATAGCCCAAAGATTGGCCCCCTTCTTTTTATCAAACATTAGACTCACATGCAACATCATTGATTTAAATGTCAAAAGAAAACAACCCATGCGACATTATGCAACATCCGAGTCAAACAAAATGGCATCTCTTTGCCCTAACCAAATCCACATTAATTACCAGTATTTTTTGTCTCTAAACATAAGATAGATCTGATCAAGGAATCAAGAAAAAAAAATCGTCGTCCAATAGCGCAACATTAGAAATTGAGAAATACTTTGGGCCTACAGGACTACCCCAAGGAGGTCTACGGGAGAGACTCCTTATTCCCTGGCTTACGACACAGAGGCAGTAATCCCGTTAGAGGTAGGCCTACCGACTAACCGCACTGCTTTGGTTGAGTCAGGGGGCAACGATCAAGCCCTAGCCGAGCAACTTGACCTAGCAGAGAGAAGAGGGAACGAGCATTGATAACTTTGGCAGCCTACCAGGAACAACTAAGGAGAAGTTACAACAAAAAAGTCCAGCCTAGGGAATTTAAGGTGGGAGACCTAGTTTTGAGGAAAGTATTGGCCAATACAAAGGTTTCTTCGGATGGGAAGTTGGGGCCGAACTGGGAAGGTCCATACAAGATCACTGACATAGCTGGAATTGGAGCATACAGATTGGCCGACCTGGACGGCAACGCTGTTCCACGACCATGGAATGTGCAAAACCTCCGTAGATTTTATCAGTAGTATGTGGCTACGAATACAGTCACAACGTTTTTCTGTTTTTATTTCCTTTTATGAGTTATAAAATAAACAGGGCACCACGAGAGGGCACCCTTAATTTCATTTTCCGAATTTGTTGTTACAATTATTTCAAGGTTATTTTTTGATAGATTATGAATACAATCTCACTTTGACATCTATCTGTGTTTACTTGGTTTGATAATATGGATTAGCACGAAGATGCTCAACCCATGTCAGGGGGCAGTGCGTACTAACTGCACCCATAAGTGTTGTCAAATTGCAAGCGAAGAATTGCTTAAATACGAATACACTTCATGGCAAACGAAAAATTGCATGGCACGGGTTAAGCACGAATATGCTTAATAGCAAACGAAAGATTGCTTAAGTACGAATATACTTAGTGGCAAAAGAATAATTGCTTGGTATTTTCTAAGTACGAGAACGCTTAGGAAATCGCAAACGAATATTTGCATAGCTTGGGGCAAACGAAGAATTGCTTAGCGTTTTTCCTAAGTACGAATACACTTAGTTGCGAACGACAAATTGCATGGCAAATGAAAAATTGCATGGCATCAGTTAGGCACGAACATGCTTACTACCAAACGAATAATTGGTGGGTTTTTTTTTTTGAAAAGCTAAGTACGAATATACTTAATCGCAAGCGAAAAGTTGCTTAAAGTATGCAGTGAGTACGAGCGAAATAGAACAGCTGGTAATGTAAACCATTCATTAGTCCAGAGGCCACCAGGGCCAAGCTGGCAAACATGACTAAGCAAATAGATAAGTTTAAAAAAAAAAAAAAAAACAATTCCAACAACAATCATTGTATCACATGACCACAAACGGCAAACTAGCGCCACGCAAGGCGAGCAGAGGCAATGAAAAGAGCTAAACATCATCAACAGGTTGCAACGGGTCCTTGGGTTCTGAGTTTTCCGCGCCCCCATCGCCCTCCTTTTGCAATGAATCAGCATCGGCATTCTAGAGTGGTGTTGTGTGGGGGAAGGGTGGATTGTGCAGGAGGAGACTGGTCACCATGCGGCTGTTGTATAGCTACGGAGGGTTGGACGACTGCTGAAGGCTGCCCAGGGAAGTGTTTGTTCACCCAATGAGGGGAGTCCTTGGAAACCTCCAGCACTGTGAGACACTTGTTCCAGCACGCATCCCAGATCATCCTCTTGATGGTAGGCATCTGGCCCACATAGTTTTGGGTAGCCTTCAACACCCCCTCGTCACGCGCAGCACCAGCCGCCTCCTTGGCCTACTCCAACTCCTGATGAAGTGCCATCTCGGTCTCTTCCGACTGCTTTTTTAGAGCTGCCAGCTGTTCCTTCAGCTCATCATTTTCTTTGTTAGCATCTCTCCACAGATCGGCGTGGTACGAGCTGTCTTTCTCAGCTTTTTCAGCCCTTTTCGTCAGCATAGCAACTTCCTTCTTGAAATCCTTCTCGCTATCCCGTGCTCGCTCCAGACCAGCGATCATCTTTTGCATCCCTGCTCGGCATAAACACGACAAATGGCACAAATTGACTTAGCAAAAGGGGGACCGTGTAAACAAAACTAAAGTGGAAGGCCTGAAATACAGTTCTTATGTTGATGCTCGACTGGAGACCGGTTTTTAGCAGCTTGTCATAAGAGCTCCCCCTCTCTTTTTCCATGTCAATGGGGAGCATGACAGCTTTGGCCACAACAATGGCATTTTCAGGCGAGTTGACGCTGTCTTCCCTGGTCAAAAGAGCTCCATCTGGGCGAGCTAGGACCGGGACCCAGGGGGAGGGAGTTGAGCTGCGGGCTTGTCGGCGAGCAGAAAGCTCGGTGCGCTGTCTCGACACAGGTGGCTGAAGAGGCGGTGAGGAGCCCACCTCCAACGGTCTTTTTTCCCGTTGCCTCACAGTGAGGTCAACGATGTCTTGAGGAAGAGGCGTGGTGTTGGTCTCAAACCCTGGGGGCATGCAGGGATCACTGGTGGACTGGCCGTCGAGGTCCAGAATGTCCAAGAGGTTGATCGGATGTATAGGCATGGCTGGTTGTGGGGGATTGAGAGAGGTGTCAGGGGAAGGAGAGTACCCGAGCGATGAAGACGAGCTGTGGTAGTCGTCGACTTCTCTAAGAACGTCACCATCAGGGCTCCTCCCGGAGGTACTTGGCTCTGAATCCCTGGTAACAATGGGGATGGCAGTAAGGATCTCCTCCCTATGGGCAATGGTCACTTACTGCTGACTTGGACCAGGTTGGGAGCTTTGGGGGCGACGAGTTCCACCACCTCTGAAGGGATTCCTTCTTCTTGGCCGGCGTCGACCAAGCTCGGCGGGGGTGCTGGAAAGGATGACTGGACGTACAGGAGGCCAAGGTCGGCGCGTACGAGGTCACCTTCTCATCTAACTCCGCCCCAGTAGGTGGGAGTATAACCGAGCAATATGTGCGCAGCTCGTCCAAGCCCCACAGGGACGGGGTCAAAACCGTCGAATAGGAGTGCTTGGGCGATCTGGTCGCGATGAAGCTCGCTGCGGTCGAGATTGTAGCTTCCACTTAAATTCTCCGCTGTAATAAGATATAATATGAGCGCTGTTACGGATAAATATTACAGCACAAGTGTGAACATCAAAAAAGAAAGAAGAGGCGAGCAAGGAGAGGAACTAACGTGGACCCGTGCCGGGCAGTGGAATCCTCCATGGGATAGGGTTGCCCTTTAGGGTCGTTGGCATCCAACCCCCGGTCACCACAAGGTAATCGATTTGTTTTCCTCTCGCCGAGTAGGGGAGATCAGTGATCAGCTGCTGTTCCTTCTTCCTCGCCTTGAGGTAGTAGGTTCTGTCACCGGTGGAAACGACAGAATACAACCTCAAAATATCGAACCACCCTAGGTTGAAATCAATGACTTTGTTCAGGGCGACTACGCCCAGAACGACACGAACGAAATTCGTGCACATTTGGATAGGGCTCAACCTACACCGATCGCAGACCTCGCAGAGGAAGGGGTCAAGTGGGAATTTCAGACCGCCCTCGGTGATGAAGACGATGGGGATATGAATTTCCCCGTCAACCTGATCGTACTCCGGTAGAGTACGAGGGCCTGGGATGCTAAGATGGATGCCGGCGGGAATGTCGTGATCCCGCCGGAATGCTGCCCTTTTTTCAGGAGTATCTACTAGGCCTATTTGCTTGACCATGGTGAAAACCCTAAGTGAGAAGGATAGAAGACAAGCAGCGACAAGAGATAATCAACGACTTACAGGTGAAGTTGAGAAGTTTCTAAATGCGTTTTTCGGCAATGGAAAATAGAGTAGCAACTGACTCGAAGCTTGACGACGGTGGAAATGGCGAAGAAAAAGGACATGTTTCTCTCCCTTCTTCGCTCTGGAACGAGTTATGCAGGAAGGGGGAAATGTGAAGGGTTTTTTTTTTTCATTTTTGAAATGGTCTAATGATAGTGGTACACGAAAAACGAGGACAATTGGGGGAGTAATGTACAGGAATATTACGCTAAACCGTCCTTTGGTCTTATCACGTATACAATTCGGGTCACATCACATTAAATGCAAAAGCATTTGTGCCTCCCACGTGAGGGGAGCGGGCCATGTGAAGCGCCAGACCTCTGCAGCAAGCCCAACCAATCACAAGTTAGCTCGGTTCGAGCTCTGAACATCACTACAACAGTGATGGCCAGAGCTGGGGAGCAATTGGAGAGGGTAAAACCCGTAGACCCTCTAGAGTGCCCTAGCTCGACCATGCAATGTGGATGTACCCTACAGGGGAGCCGAGCTAGAGAGTCCACGAGTAGGGCCAGGCGCACAATACATAGTCAACCATGGCACCACGAGAAGGTGCAGGGTCAAAACCGAGCTACGGGTAGATCGGTCCAAGGATCTACAGGCCAGCGGCTGTATAGCCGAGCTTTGCGACAGCACGGTTACACCGCTATTAGACTAACGGAACGGCAAGGCGTTCTGGAATGGTCTAGAATACTCTCTTACGTGATAAGAGGCGTAGCCCACCCCAAGTAATTGGGACATAAGGCTCGGTTTGGTTTGGTTTGGTTTGGTTACATGAATCTCTGGATTCTTTATCTGGAAAAGTGACTAATACAAATCTACCACCCATCGGTTTAACATGTACGTTTTGGACCCAGCTTTGCCAAAAAGAATCTCTAGCTCTGCGGCTGAGAGTAGTCTTACAATTTTGCCCACAACACTCTTGTATAACCATCCATTTGCAGTTGGATGAGCATGGATTTTTGCTGCAAGTTTCGTTGATATCAGGTTGTGAGGAGCTTTATTATTTCTTATTTCTCCTTGTTTACTTGTTTCCACAATACCTTTTCTTCTCCACACTTCCTTCCCCCTCTTCTCAGCTTGAAAATTCTTGAAACTCATCTGAACTCCATTGTTTCCCTCTTTTTTAGTGTTTTTAGTGTGAATGATACTTTGAACTCCATTGTTTCCCTCCTTTTTCAGATATTTTGCAAACTTCACTTCTAATCTATGATTCCAGCACCACGTATTATTCAGATTTGACACAGCTATTGAAGCTTCATTATGTCTGAAAAACCTCACAAATCCAAAGCATTGGCTAGAAACTTTACTCTTTTTGATCTTGCCATACCTTGAGAAGAAATTGAAAACCCAAATCTTGCTAATTTGATGAGGTAGGTTGTCAACAAAGACGGTTGGGTTGAACCTCGCATGCAAACCTCTTGCATCAGAACTTTCATCTTCCCTAATCAAAAAGCTACAGAACTTCAATTCAAAACCCCCAAATTGATTAACTGGCAAACCCCTTAAATCAGATATGATTGAAGTCGATTCAACAAGTTTACACCAACTCTGCTTGAAAACTTGATCAGTCTACCCCCACCGAGACAAACCCATTTGAAATCGGGATATCCCTTGAAAAACTCACCGATTCCAATAGAAACCAAATCTCCTAAACAAGAAAAATCTTCAGAATTCGAAGGGAAACAAACACGGTGACGAGATGCTCGGAAAACTTTTGCCGTAACCCTTATCCACAGACTTACCGTTGCCGGCAGGTGGAGCTCAAGTTAGGGTTCCAGAAATCCTTAATCCCCTAACAGCCAGATGTTCCAAATGAATTTAGAGAGCCAATACGAGATGTAATCGCCATAGTTGGTAGAGGAGAAAAAGCCATACGCGCAGGAAAAGCGGAGGCGCGTAGCCAGTCTTCAGATTTACTCTAGCGCGTGGTTAGGCGCGTTCTTATCTGCTATTGTAAAAACTATGGGTATATTATTTGGTGTACACCAAATATACGAATTTTGATGAATATCACGAGTATATTATTTGGTGTACACCAAAGCTACATGGATATGAATTTTGATGAATATCACGAGTATATTATTTGGTGTACACCAAAGCTACATGGATATGAATTTTGATGAAAATGGGGAGTCAGGAATCATGGTAAATGCTATACACTATCTGATTATGGTAAAAAAATATTTTGTCCTACTAGTAATAATGGTTATTTACTTTGGTAAAAACCAAAGTACAAGTAATTACGAGTTATATAAGGCATATGATTGTTGTTTGGAAGGGTGTCGTTGTGATGTCTCCTTCCGTTGTGGTGCCATGTTTTCATGGTTCCCTTTAATCTTTGTAATTTGTTCCCAAAGGTTAATAAAATCTTTTTCGCCGTTCCAAAAAAAAAAAAAAACAAACACTACGAGCGATGAAAATATGGAAATAATTATACAGACTTATTTTACTTCCCATTATGAATTTGGCTAGCGTAGTGGTTCCCTTAAAATTTTTAACAATGATTCTATGGGTAAAATTTTTCTTTAACTTTTCAACCCAAAATTCTTTGCCTACAGCGTAAAGATTTTTTGGATGCAAACTTAAAGAAAAATCTTTACCCTATAGGCAATTTTTTTTATTTTTTTTTATGTTTTCATCCCAAAATTCTTTGCCTATAGGGTAAAGATTTTGGGGATGAAAACATAAATGATTTTTGCCGTAGCTCTTTATGTTTTCATCCAAAAATTCTTGATCCAACAATCATGATTAAAATTTTCCATGGAGCTGGAGAGGATAAAACCCGCACCCCTTCTTAGGTGCCCTAGCTCGGCCATACAACGTGGACATACCCTGCAAGGGAGCCGAGCTAGAGAGGCCACAAATAGGTCCAGGCGCGCAATACATAGTCAACCATGGCACCACGATAAGGTGCAGGGTCAGGACCGAGCTACGAGTAGCTCGGCTCTGGGGTCTACAGACCAGCAACAATACAGCCGTCCTACGTGGCAGCACGGCTACACTGCTATTGGGCTAACAGAACGGCAGGGCATTCTGGAATAGTCTAGCATACTCTCTTATGAGATAAGAGGTGTATCCCGTGAAATAAGGGAATGACGCGAGCATTCCATATCGGATAAGGAATGAAGAATCCTAATAGGAGTCAGATCGCGTGTGCATATGGGAACAAGCCCTGGATGGGAAGGAGTCCTGAGCTCTATGGAGACCAGTGCAATGGCACGACAGTACTTAATAGGACTAATCCTATTAGGAAAGGTTTCCTAACGTGGTAAGGAAACTAGGGCAACAAGGACCCTTGATCAACAAGCTAACCTATACCTATAAATACATGCACTATGCCTATGGTGAAAGGTACGCTGAAACTCATTGTTATATGCACTGTTCTTGGCTTACTTAGTATCTCCATGCTAACTCAAGCATCGGAGGGGGGCCTTTGCCATCAAGGGCAATGGTGCTCTAACTGTTCCTTGTTTTGCAGATTTAGAGGCACCATCAAGATACGTGAAAGCCACCCTCTACAATTGGCGCCGTCTGTGGGAAAACAGACAAAAAAAAGCTCCGTTTTCTTATGATTAAGAAGAAAAATCAATCTATGGCTGCATCGGAACCAGTATTCCCTACTCCCAGGCGTGGGACGTCACGAGACGACGGGTTAGTCACGTTGCCGGCTAAAACAAAAGAGAAACAAACACCTACGGTCCCTACTGTGCCACAAAAGGGCCATGCATCGAGGCGTTACGATAAAATACAAGAGATACCGAAATACAAGGGCCAACACCGACGGTCTTTGACCCCTATAAGGTATGAAAGGGAGCGGTCCCATTCAGGATAGAGAAGAGGTCGAAGTCCCCCACGCGAAGGGAGGAACTCTGGCCAAAAATCTCGCGACGAGAACGAGAAGTTGAAGACTTGAAGCAACGCCTCAAAGAGGCAGATAAGGATCTCCACTCTCGTTCCCACACCGTGCAACGGGAGGAGGGGCCAAAGAAGGCCAAGAATCGTCTCCCACGGGAAAACCTGTCCACGGAAAGAAAGGATGGGAAGAAACATGCAAGGGACAGATACGAGAGATCTGGGTCCAACGAGCAAAGGGCCAGGGAACGTTATGGGGACGCTCGCCCATAAGGTGGCCCAAAAACTGCACGAGAGGCAGTAAAAGAGGCCCTAGGGCAAATAGCAGCCTCACCCCTTGCCTACTGGATAAGAACGGAAAGGATGCCGAGTAGGGTCAAGCACGACATGTTAGTGCTCTATGAAACGAACACTGACCCCGTCATGCATATCCAACACTATCAACAGGCCATGTTCATGCACGAGAACGATGATGCCGTGCTGTGCAAGATGTTTCCTTCCAGTCTCGGGAAGGTTGCGCTTAGTTGGTATGACAAGCTACCAGCAGGATCGATACTTTGTTGGTCACAAGCCGTGCCGCCCCAAAAACCTTTGATGTCTTGACGACAATGAGGCAAAAGGATGAGGAGACCTTGAGGGATTATGCCAAGAGGTATTGGGAAACTTTCAACGAGATTGAAAACTGCAGTGAAGAGTACGCCCTGGCGACATTCAAAACGAACCTGCCCATCCATAGCAAGTTACGAGAATCACTTACTATGCACCCGGTCAAAACCGTTACCAAAGTTATGGAGAGAATCCAAGAGCACGCCCGGGTAAAGGATGACATCATCCGTTCAGGAGGCAAGATTGTGTCAGGTCGGCTTCAGACCCCCCCAAGGAAACCTCTGGAATCCAAAGTGTATAAAAAAGAATACAACTCTGGCAAGAAGGAGTTTCGGATGGGGAGGAAGGACGTCCCGGATCCGAAATCTTATTTTAGTGTTCTGGCAGCATTCAACATGCCAATCTATAAGATGTTATACCGTATCAAAGACCAGCCATGGTTCAGAAGACCACCAAAGATGACCGAGAACCCACAGAAGAGAAGAGCCACCAACCAGCATTGTAGCTACCACCGAGATTAGGGCCACATGACTGAGGATTGTGTGGAGTACAAAAAGTTCTTAGACGAGCAGGTGGCTGCGGGCCACCTGAAAGAATTCCTAGCGGACAAGCAGCAGTACACCGAGCAAAACGAGGATATAGACTGTGATAAACCCCCAAAAGGGACCATCCATATGATACATGGACTGGCGATCCCTTACACGAGCAATAAGGTACGGCACGTACGCCGGTTAAACGGTTCACAGCAGGCATTGAAACTCAGCCTAAAGCGATCAAGGGACGAGGAAATGGTAAAGCTTCCCATAACTTTCTCCCATAGTGACCTAGCGGGAGTCACTCTTCCACACAATGATGCCCTGGTCATAACCCTATGAATAGGGGAGTGTGACGTGGAAAAGATTTTGGTGGACCAGGGGGCGAGCACCGAGACCATGTACTACAGCGCTTTAAGGAAGATGAACCTACCCGTCGAAAGACTCAAGAAGAGCTTGACACCACTGTGGACGGTCCGCGGAAGTGCGCCCCGATTCGATTGATTCATTGATTTTTCAAAAGATTTGCTTTTAGAGTCGCCACTCGAATTTGAGGTCCGAATCCGAGAAACCGATTTAAAATATGACTCGTATGCCCAACGAAAATATTCTTTCTGATCTTGCGGAACCAAAGATTTTTCGGATTCGGGGGTTTGGTTACGAGAGGGGAAGGGTTTTACGGCACCCCTCTCGCCCGGTCCATGAACCGGTCTCTACTCAACATTTTGTGGGATTTTGGAAATATTTGAAATTCATTTTTATTCACATTATCGGGAGATCGGGGAAGGGAATTACGTAAACAATAAAAATACGAAGTGCAAGTTTACGATGAATGCTTGTGCAATGTGATCTACATGAGGAATGATGATGACAGATTTACAATGGATATTTACATGATAAACATTGGTACAGATGAAACTGACAACATAAAATTGGTGCAAAATATGATAACACAAATCAAGATTGAACTCCCAGTATGGGGGTTGAGCGCTCAAGGGCAGAGACTTGAGCGCTTAAACCAGTTTGAGCGCTCAGGGAGCAGGTCTTTGAGCGCTCAGACCAGTTTCTGGTTTCTGTGATTTGAGCCATTTTCCAGCATTCTTCTTACATTCTTTTCAAGATCAAACATTGATAAAGCTCTTTTCAGAAAGGC
>JAXBDA010007321.1:0-17916 GCA_036023075.1 Gaultheria prostrata
GGGGGGGGGGGGGGGAGGGAGGGCTAACTCATATATATTCATAAATTAACATCAAAATATCAGCATTACATATTGATAAAATAATTTTGAGGTGACCTTTCTTCATAATTTTTACAAACAAAACCTAAAATATATTAGAAAAATTGGGACAATTTGGGGGTGAGCAAGGCCCCGGGCCCCTCTTGCAACCCTTATGTCCTTCCCTGGCACCAACAATGCTATTTTTTGCCAAAATAACACTATTCATTTTCAAATAAATAACCATGGATCAAGTCATATTGGCTTAAGCATTGGACTTCACTTCTGTTTTTTTTTTTTTTATGGTCATGTCTCAATAGCTTTTTTAAATTGAAGAAAGCTTTAAAGAAATGGCCCAACCATGTAAGATGTTGCTGGAGTTTGATCATCTTGGGCCTGGCTGCTTTGAATAGCCCAACTATGTATGTCGCTATAGTTGGGCCTGGCTGCTCTTTGGGTTGCTTGCCTCGGTGAAGTTGGATTGCCTTGGGGACAACCAACCATTAATCAATGTCAATAGCCCAATACCCAATCATTTTTGCCCGAGGTGCTTTCCTCTACCACTAGCACATGGAATCTTCCTCAATTTCTTTCATCATCGGTATATAATGAGACTTAATGTATAGGTGCTTTGACCTTTATCTCTTTTTTGAAAGCATTTAAAATTAAAACACGAGCTATTGTGCACCATTTGGTGTACGCTAAATGTATACCAGATTGAACGGGAGTGATGGGACCCATCTCGGAGTTTTTACACAAATAATTGAAAACCGCTCAATTCGTTGTTTTAAGGAGTCCTTGAAAAAATCAGCTTATTTGGATACTGGTAAAGGTTTGATCGATTTTTGTCTCTGAATTTGCCGGGACAAATATTGAATGAATTCACCAATATCCGAATGATCTATTTTATAGGCTCTTAAAAAATATTTTAAGCACATTAAACGACTCGAATCATTGGCGTGGAATACAAAAGTGGTATTTTCTATTCTCAACTGATGATTAGCCAAGAAGAAGACAAAACAACACATACCCCATTATACTTATTACACTTTTTAATACATTTCTCACATCCTATTATACATCTTTTATACATTTTAATACACTTTTTATATCTTGACGACAGTCCAATGAGCTGATTTTGACATCAATCCCACAAAGTTGAATACCCTTGGGCGTCATTTTTTATTTATTTTTTGGTTGAAAGGACCTTGGGCTCAAATGTGAAAGGCCAATCATTGAAGGTGAGGCCAAGTGTCCCTGTCGTGGCACTTGGTCAGTACACATAGTACTCCATAGTTATGGGCCTAAAGCAGCAAGAACCACTGAACCAGACACAAGGACAAAAGCAAAATCGATTACTCCACTATCCCTTTCGGTGTGAAACACGTGGATATATCTTCTTGAACTATTTGTGTACAGTATTGTGTTGGAGCTTGGAAGCCAACGAATTTTGGTTTTGATCAGATGTGATAAAACAAACGTAACAGACTTCCATGAAATTGTTGAAGTGTTTGATCTTCAGCAGCTATATTTCTTCATGCCAAATTGTTCAGAATTTGTTTCACTAGGTAATAAATGATCATTTATAGTACAGTAGTTCCTTTATGTTGATCTTTTTTCCCTATTACTTGCTAGAAATGTACAGTATTGATGACATGTTTGGTAATCATAAAATGGGATTTTCTATATTCAGGGCCGGCCCTGAGCTAAGGCGTATAAGGCGGTTGACTTAGACCTCCGAAGGCCCCAGGTAGGTACACCCAGGTACAAAATATATATTTAATCTATCGCTTATATAATCAATGAGTTAGCTAGCCTAGTGGAAAAGCTTAGTTTCTCTATCCAATTTGTACATGGTTCAATTCAATTCTTAAGCCTCTCTTTTCCTTCTCCATAAGAATATTTTTTTCTCTCTCACAAACTCACACTTTGAAAACGGATATTTTTTTACTGGTGCAAAAAATAATTTGACCCAAAACTAGTTTTAGTCGAAATAACGGAACGAACCATGGAAAAAAAAAATAATACAAAGTAAGTTAAGTAACTATCATTTTGAGGTTAGTTTTATTTTTTATTTTTAACAGAAAACATAGGGCCCAAATTCACAAGTTTGTTTTAGATCTCGAGATTCTCAAGAACGACCCTGTCTGTATTCTCATGACAATGATGACTCAAGTACCGGGCCATTAGTATTAGTTCCTAGGCTTTCTACTTTTGAGGGACTTCATATTTTTTTTTTAAACATCTTTGTGCAGTTTGGTTGGCGAAGAAAGAAATATAGGAGGAGGAGAGATTGGACGGCTGGGTTTTTGTCGGTGGCGGATGCCGGAGAGGAATGCCTAGTGATGGCAGAGGAATTTTTCATACCCCAAAAAAGCCATTTGGTGCAAGGGTAAATAGGTAAAAGATGACGAGCTGTTAACGACGTTCCCAACAAGTGATGTAAGTGCAGTTTTAGAAAAAAAAATAATGGGTGTCTATGTATTTGTCGGATATCTTAGGGAGGTCACTGTAATTAATCCTTAAAAGAACCTTCGTTTAGACTTTTCATTGGATCGATCCTTAAAATTAAAATACCTTTCAAGAACAGACTTTTCATTGGATCGATCCTTCTATGACGTTGCTTGTTTTTGTGTATTCCACATTTCTACTTAAAATACAAGAATTACATATGCTAAAGATCGGACATTTTAACTTTATTTTTCACTGATATAAAACACATCTGATTTGAAATTTTAGCATCGATATTTGAACTCTTAAAGGCTTTCCACAAAAAGATTTAGGTCTCGTTCCGCTTAGTATTTTGCAATTTTTTTGTTTTTGTCTTTATTAAAAAAGAATTCACATTTGCTACCTATGCGTCATTTTTTTTTTTCATGATTCATCTCAACTCGACGAGAAGAATTAAAAAAGTGCAAAATTATAACTAAAAATTGAACAAAGAAAAAAAATCCAAAAAGTATAAAAATTACCAAAAAAAAAAATGCGCAAATAAGTTAAGCGGACGAGGCCTTGGCTTAAAACTCCGACGAGGTTGAGCCGTAAATCACATCCAGTTAATAAAAATTAACCCAAGGCATGATTAGGACTGGAGTACACAACACAGCCAGCGTCAATCCGCAGAAACTACAGTAGATGAAAAGTCGCATTCAATTTCAAGCTCAAGCCCAAACAAATATCCATTCTGCGAGATAACATTAAATAAACAGAAAACAAGAAGATTCCTTCGACACGGCAATACCGGAGCTGCTGCTGTTTAGCCATTAGCCATTCACTGCGGAGCAGATACTCGACCGTCAAAAAGTATGTCAGACGGCTCAATTTTTAAAAAAGAGAAAGAGGAGCGAGGGGAGAAAAGAGCGGGAGAAATTTGGATCGTCTAAAAATATTTTTAAACAATCTTAATTTCAAAGATAGAGAAATTTAGACTGTCTAAAATACTATTAAATCACCACCACGTAGTCGTGCACTGAAAAATATCTCCTTCTTCCTGTGTGACCAAAAACATCGTCGCCCCCAAACCCCTCCCCATTCCCTTCAAAACCGCTTACTATTAACCGCTTACTAGAGTATACTCAAATGGTTTTTATCCGTTGATACAGGAAACCCACCACCACCTTCTTCTGCTTTCCTCCTCTCTTTCTTCTATAAATTATTTCTCCACTTTCTCTCTCAACTCCAATGTCCAAACAACAAACAGCTTTCTTGATCAAGTCCCATTACTAATCTCTACTCGAAAATTCTCTTTCTTGCTATTCTGATCACCGAGAAATCTGAAACCCACAAACTAGAAATCGAAATCACATACTACTGAATGGCGAATCCTAAATTGGCGCGAATACCCAGTATGAGAGAGAGAGTCGAAGACACCCTCTATACTCACCGCAACGAACTCGTCTCTCTCCTCTCCAGGTTTTTCTTTACTTTTCGTAGCATATACAGTCTCGTAATTCGTCTATTTTATTTGCTTAAGCAATTCTTCGTCGTATTTGAAGCTTAGGGTTTTGTTCTTTTGTTTGAAAGGTATGTGGCACAGGGGAAGGGGATACTGCAGCCCCATCACCTGATCGACGAGCTCGATAAAGTAATCGGCGATGACAAAGCCCATCTAACCCTCATAGATGGTCCCTTTGGCGAAGTACTCAAAACCGCTCAGGTGAATTCTTTTTTATGCCATCTTCTATGCTTTCTCTTTGAATGTGTTTGGATGCCGAGAAAATTGAGGACAATGAAAGTTCCTTTGGTGCAGAGTGTGATTTTGTTTGTTCTTGGTTGGAAGGGTTTGTTAGGTTGCTTTTTCTTGTAGATTCTTGCGTTTGTTTGGTGAAATAAATTTACTTACCAAAAAAAAAAAAAGGAAGAAAGTCGTTGATCTCATTGGGTAAAACAGGGGACATTTTGGAGTTTGGAGTGATCGCTGGTAGATTTGTGAATCCCAGTGTTCAATCAAATCATACGAGAGGTGTTAATACTTACTTAGATGTAGGGTCATGGGCGGAGGCACAGTGGGTCAAGTCACTTGACCCCACTGCCCTCCAAATCACTCCATTATTTCTTCAAATTTCACTCACATTTTTTGTATTTGCCCAATAACTGTATCTAAATTACCCCAAGCACAAACACTTACAGTAAAATTACATATTTTTCCTTCTTACCACTATGGTTTTGCTAATCATCACCCAGTCAGTAGTAGATTATACACAACTAATGCTATCAAGGTTAGTATATTAATACTTGTTTTCTAATATAAAAAACATTCACAAATTTCTATACGTTCTTTTTGGATAACTCAACGTATATGAGCCAGCTTACATGCACCTCAACTTAGAGGGTGTTTGGGAGCCTACTTTTCAGCTTTTCATTTTTTACTTTTTGGCTTTTTGATTTTTTGAATTATGGCTAGAATGACTTTTGAATCTGGGATGAGTGTTTGAGAGAAATGTGCAGAATGCATTTTGGGAGAGAGAGATGAGAGAAATCCATAAGTAGAAGTTGAAAAGGAGGTGTGAATCTCTTTTTGATTTCTTCTCTCTATCCCCAAAAATGGAGAAACAGTTTTTGGGAAAACTCTTTCTCCCCTTGGGCAAACACCCATAAATCAAAAAAGAGAAACCAAAAAATCAAAAAAGAGGCTCCCAAACGGAGCCTTATTCTTGTGCACTAAATATCCCCTTTTACTAATGGGGCGTGTTTCTATACACTTTTTTTGACGAATAACAAAGGCACTTCCTCCACATAAACCACTGATTCTAAGGGCGACTGCTGACGTTTATGAGTACTAATATATACTGAATTGTTTAATTTAGCAAATATTTCATTTATGCATTTTTTATATTCACCCCACTACCAAGAGATCCTAGCTATGCCCTTGTGTAGTGTTGATGGACACATAGTTGTCAAAGGCGCGTCTAGCCGCTCGTCTAGGCGAGAGGCGCAGCAAACCTATTGCGCCTGGGGTGATCCCAGGCGAGGCGACTTGAAAAAGGCGCATCCTAGGCGCAAAAAGGCGCGCCTAGGCGAGAGGCGACGAGGCGCGCCTCTTTCAAATCGACCACTATTTTATTTATTTTTTTATTGAAATTAATATTCTTTTTTTTTTCTTCATACATGTTGGGGTTTCCAAAGAGTACATTAGGCTATTAGCTAAAGTAAATTATACTTGCTTGTTTGTTTTTAGATGTCAAGCGGAGCTAATAGAACGGATCCTGCATGAAAGTATCATCATTTGTCGGATCCCGCGAACACTAACCAATTTAAATGTATTTTTTTGTGGCAAAATAACCAATGGAGGGGTCAATCGGGCTAAGAAACACCTTGTAGGAGGTTATAGAGATGTGACAGCTTGTAAAAGAGTCCCACCCGATGTAAAACAAGAGGTTCAAGAGTTTATGGGAAATAAGAAATCATTGAAAAAGCAATTGCAAATGATGGTATGCCGTCTTAAACTCAATGGCTTAGTGTTATTAATTAAAGTATTGGTGTATGCTATTTTTCTAATTTTTTTGCATAGGTGCGCCTTGGTTCAAAAAGGCGCGCGCCTCGCCTTGCGCCTCTCGCCTAAGGCCCTACAGGACTTTGCGCCTCGGTGCGCCTTTCGCCTTTGACAACTATGGATGGACAAAAAGCACACCCATCAGTTAATGAAGCCAATATTTGGCGTTAGGTTCCAGATTCCAAAAATAATGGAGTATTTTGTAGTAATTTTGCCAAGTTACGCAAGAATAAATTTTTTGGTATACATGAATCTTTCTCCAGCAAACAGAACGACAATGTGCTTTCCTTTCATCCAACCAATAATGTGGAATGGAAATTTGATGTTTCAAGTTCAGGACATCATCTTTCGGGTTTAAATAAACTTCTTTCTAAGTTTCTATAGGTGACTCATATGTTAGCTTTTTGGCTGTTGGGCAGTGAGTCGGTAATTTTTCAGGTGTCATTGGTTGATTCTTTAGTCATAGTAGGTAATTGTTAGTGACTACACTAATCATAAGTTATATCCTGTATTTTTGGAAAAGAAAAAGAAAATTGGAGTTGTGGCGGCTGCTCAACCACATCATATTATACTTAAAAATGTTTATTTTTTATGCTGAAGGTATCGTTTCACGCAGTAGAACCGAGTAAAAATCGGATTACCTTATTGCATAGTTTCCACAATGACAAGTGGTTATGGCCCATGGGTTCCTGCTTTTCATGTTTTCCTTTTTCTGTTTTCTGAGTAATTTTTGTTTTCATCAAATTTTTACTTTATTTGTGGTTGTAGGAGGCCATAGTTCTGCCTCCATTTGTAGCTATAGCAATTCGTCCAAGGCCTGGTGTTTGGGAATATGTACGTGTTAATGTCCATGAACTAAGTGTGGAGCAGTTGAGCATTTCCGAATATCTTCAGTTCAAAGAACAACTTGTGGATGGACAGTAAGTGGCTTCCCTTCTTGTGTTTAGTTATTTTGTTACTATGTACTTGATAAGAATCCTGTGCAAGTTTTTTAGCCTTCAAATTCTAACGGAAGAGTGCTTTTTAATATTCTCCATTTCAAATGCAACAGAATCAACGACAATTATGTGCTTGAGCTTGATTTGGAGCCTTTCAATGCATCATTTCCTCGCCCAAATCGATCTTCATCAATTGGCAATGGTGTTCAATTCCTGAACCGACACCTCTCTTCAATCATGTTCCGCAGCAAAGATTCTTTGGAGCCTTTACTTGATTTCCTCCGAGCACACAAGCATAAAGGGCAAGTAAGTTGGTTTTGAAATGGTCTTTTTGTTTACATATATCAGCGGGACTGCTGAGCTGCATGATCTGTTGACTTTTATATACTAATCCCTACTCATGGAGTATCTTTAACAACCTATCTTTGGACTTAACTTTCCACCATCGTAACTGATTTGGATGAGTTAACAAGACAAACCTTGATGGTTAAACCTCCATATTATTAAATGTAGGCAATGATGGTGAATGATCGCATATATAGCATACCGAGGCTTCAATCTGCATTGACAAAGGCGGACGGTTATCTTTCTAAGTTACCTGAAGATACACCTTATTCTGAGTTGGAGCATGAGTAAGCTTGTTTTTTTATGTTCACATTTTCCAAAGTTCTTGGTTACCATCAGTAGTGTTTAAGTTCTTGACATTTTAAATTACCACTGGCATGCAGCTTGCAAGTGATGGGTTTTGAAAGAGGCTGGGGTGACACTACAGGGCGGGTTTTGGAGATGATGCATCTTCTCATGGACATTCTCCAAGCTCCCGATCCCTCTGCCTTAGAGACGTTTCTTGGTAGAATACCAATGGTGTTTAATGTTGTCATTTTTTCTGTTCATGGGTACTTTGGGCAAGCAAATGTCCTAGGCTTACCCGACACTGGTGGCCAGGTACAATTGTTGTTCTCTTCATGGTCCTATGGTAATTTCTGCTAATATGAAATGATGGACCACATGAAAAAGAAACAAAGCCAAAAAGCACCGCAAATGATTAACTTCTTTGTTTTTTTGTTTTTTGGTTGATGTGCAGATCGTGTACATATTGGATCAAGTGCGTGCCCTGGAGAATGAAATGCTTATGAAAACAAAGCAGCAAGGACTGGACGTCACTCCTAGGATTCTTATAGTAAGTGTAGATATGAACATTGCAACGTAGATGTCAACAGTACATAATTCCTAACTGTACATTGATCCATTTTATCCTCCTCCTCCTCTATGGAGAGAATAATTCTTATTAATTCTGTTTTCGCTTGTTTTCTAAGGTGACAAGATTAATACCTGATGCACAAGGAACTTCATGCAACCAGCGGCTTGAAAGAATAACTGGAACTGAAAATGCACATATTCTGCGAGTTCCTTTTAGAACAGAAAAAGGAGTTCTTCGTAAATGGATCTCAAGGTTTGATGTATGGCCTTATCTGGAGACATTTGCAGAGGTACAATGGATTTAGAAATTAAAGTTTTGACAGTTCTTTTTTTTCAAGCGAGGGACTTTAGGTACCTCTGGTATCATATGTGGGTGGGGTAATGCAGTTCATTTGGTTGCTAGTTAACTAGGGACTTTAGCTACCCCTGGTATTATACGTGGGTGGGGTAATGCAGTTCATTTGGTAGTTAACTTCCAAATGAATGCGCCAAGGGCCGTAGGTTATCAAGAAGAGCTATACGCAGATGCCCTTTCTTACACCTTGGAAATTATGTTTCATGTCTATCGTTTGTCTATGGTCCAAACAAAGAACCAATCATTTGTTGTTTTTGTTCCATGTATGTTGTGATAAAACTATGTTTAAAGCTAGATTGTGCAGTGATTGTCGTTTGATGACTTCAACATAGTTGCTCATGACATATGCATGCGTCCATGATTTCGTTTAGTAACTTTCCTTGTGTATTTTGTGGTGTTTATCAGGATGCGGCCAGTGAAATTGCTGCTGAACTACAAGGTGTTCCAGATCTAATTATTGGGAACTATAGTGATGGAAATCTTGTTGCGTCTTTATTAGCTCATAAGATGGGAGTGACACAGGTCAGAAGTTCAGTAGATTATGTTTTCTATAGATACAAATATGTTAAAAGTTCATCAAATGATTTGATGAGAGCTAAATTTGACATTGGAAAATATGATTTTGCAGTGCACCATTGCCCATGCATTGGAGAAAACGAAATATCCTGATTCTGACATATATTGGAAGAATTTTGAGGATAAATACCACTTCTCAGCCCAATTTACTGCTGATCTGATGGCCATGAATAAATCAGATTTTATCATCACCAGTACATACCAAGAGATCGCAGGAACGTAAGCCCTTTGTGCCATATTATGATGATTGTGTGTGAAGTCTCTGATTGTGTATCTCGTCAATTATTGTGTCGCCATCAGGTGCTTAGGAATTGTTTCCATAGAAAGGGAGCTGCACAACAAGGGCATTGTCTAGAGCAGCCACAGAGGTTAATTGTGATAGGATGTTGGTTTAGCAATATACTTGTTATGACAACCGTGAAGTAGATGACAAACAAACCAACAAGAAATCAAACAAAGACACTAAGGTTTACATTGTTCCACCTAGGTACAATGTGGAATGTATTCCAGGAGTGAAGAGCGAGAGAGAGTTCAATATGAACGAGGAGAGATTACAAAGAGCCGGTTATATCCGTATCTAGGAATAAATGTCCAGTGGAACCCGAAAGGGAGAACAAACCCTGGTGAAACCCAAATAGATTCCCAAAACCTTAAATATCAAGCACCCAAGACAAAAGGCACAAAGGACTCAACAATGATACGCAAAGGAATACTCTCCGTGATGGTAACCAAAGGAACCTCACCATAATGGACCCAAAAGAACAATTCCTAACACTCCTCTAAGTCCCCATTTATAAGAAACCCTAAAAGTTGACAAACAAGTAAGTTGCCAAATTAAAGGCACTTTCCTAACAATACTTGCATGGAACTTTTCAAAGAGAGCTATGTCAGAAAAATCTATTCATAGTGTATTTTTACCTTGTTCTTCTGAAAAATCTATTCTGTTCTATTGCTTTTTCCAATTGTATCTATTCTTTGATCCATCTGCATAATACTGCCGTAGCTACTTCATGCAGATTTCCACCTAACTATCATATGGCTATGGATTAGCCAAATTGCTTCTTCATTTATTTCTGTTTTGCAATATTACCCATATGATTGCTTTTAGTGATGCACAGATTCCCTAACTGGTATTATGCATCATTTATCTTTTGCAGGAAGAATACCGTTGGTCAGTATGAGAGCCATACAGCTTTCACACTTCCAGGCCTATACCGAGTTGTTCACGGCATTGACGTTTTCGATCCAAAGTTCAATATCGTGTCACCCGGGGCTGATATGTCCATCTATTTTCCGTACTCTGATAAGCAAAATAGGCTTACCGCCCTGCATGGTTCAATTGAGAAATTGTTATATGATACTGAGCAGAATGAAGAGCACATGTGAGTTGTTTTCTAGGTTTTCTTTTACTGAATCTTGGAATACAACGCAGCTTTAAATGTCACAGATGTTTGTTGTCTACATTTTTTCACGAGTTACTAACATTACATTAGTAATTATACCAGACATCAGTATCATATTTTTTATCAGGCTTATAGAATAGCGATGATTTGTTGTTAGTTTTCCTTGTTACTTTATGAGTATGACACAGATGATGAATTCTAATCCAAGATCTTCGATTGACATGATGCAGTGGAACATTGAGTGATCCGTCAAAGCCCATAATATTTTCTATGGCAAGGCTTGACCAAGTGAAGAACATCACAGGGCTGGTAGAGTGCTATGCTAAAAATCCCAAGCTAAGGGAACTGGCAAACCTTGTTGTGATAGCAGGTTACAATGATGTCAAGAAGTCAAATGACAGAGAGGAAATTGCAGAAATTGAAAAAATGCATGCACTTATGAAGGAATATAACTTGGACGGTCAATTCCGATGGATGTCGTCCCAAACAAATCGAGCACGTAATGGGGAGCTCTATCGCTACATCGCTGATAAGAGAGGTGCTTTTGTGCAGGTATATAGCCTGTAACTTTAATTTTTTCGTCACTTATATGACACAGTATTTGGGTTGCTGAGTTTGGGGTTGCTCCTTCAGCGGCAAAGTTGAAACATCTCAAGCCGTGGGGCAAAAAATTGAAAGGCCTGGATGAAGATTAAAGGGCAAAGTTTCATTTCGAAACAGCAATAACGTTTCTGTTTCGTAGGAGACTAACGAAACATTAGTGGAATTCTATCATTTCCACAAGACGACTACCAGATGCACCTGTGCCTCGAAAATAAATAATTCTCAAATTCTTTTGACATTTCACTATGTTACGGGCTACATTTTCCCAATGTTTTCTTCTGATCGGCTACCTTTTTCTACCCAATTGAAATGACCTACCGCAAACGAAATTCTGATCCTTCATGAATACATGGGGGAAGCAGTTCAGTTTCTCGCAAAGGACAAAGCGAGAGATTGAGTTTTGATCTTGCTAATTTTAACTTTTGTTTTGTGTACATGTTTTCTCCATCTTCAAGTTGTAGGTGAAACCTAAATTCAGCTAATCAATGTTCATACAACTAATCTGTTGGACTAACTCTTCCTCTCTGGATCTCAGCCTGCATTTTATGAAGCATTTGGGCTAACAGTGGTGGAGGCCATGAGTTCTGGCCTTCCAACATTTGCCACTTGCCATGGTGGTCCTGCGGAGATTATTGAAGATGGAGCATCGGGGTTCCATATTGATCCCTACCACCCTGATAAGGTTTCTGCACTTTTAGCTGATTTTTTCCAACGGTGCGAGGAAGATCCCACCTACTGGGAGGACATCTCTAAAGCTGGACTTCAAAGGATCCAAGAAAGGTTTGTCTTTCTTAATGGAATTGAACATTCATCCCTTAAATGACGAAAGTAAAGTTGTACCCAAACTAGGGGGGAAGGAAGATAAAAAGCCAAAATAATGGGTTTTCATTATGTTAACAGGTACACATGGAAGATTTACTCTGAAAGGTTAATGACATTAGCTGGAGTGTATGGTTTCTGGAAGTATGTTTCAAAACTCGAGAGGCGTGAAACCGAGCGATACCTTGAGATGTTCTACATTCTCAAGTACCGTGATTTGGTGAGCTCTCAAACCCCTCCTAAGACTTTCTTCTAATATTGTTGAAATACACACTGGCATGTACTTTTTATTGTATTACTGCTTAATGGCAATTTAATACAGCATAAAAATGGAAACCTTCCTGTCTTCCTGAAATCCTGTCATCTTTACTCTGTTTCAGGTAAAGTCTGTCCCTCTGTCAATCGACGAGGAACATTAGGCTAGCGTTTGCTTAAGCCGGTGACTTTCAGCGGTAACAATCGAAGTTAAATAAAGTTAAGTTGGTCTATTTTGCTTTTGAATATCATGTAACCTATGTAGAGGATGACAAATGCGATGGGTTCGTTTGTAATGAATCTTGTAATGTGACATGGGGAATGTCAAGGACCATCACCTACTTTTGGGTGCTTGGAAATGTTGGTATGAAAGGGTTTCCGCTGGATACTTATGTTATGTTTCATGTTTATTTTACTTCCACATGTTGGGATAAAAATTGAGACGAGAAGAATGGGTGGTGTTTTGGACATTTTCTGTGGAGGAGGAGGTAAGAGCACGAATTTGAACCGCGCAATGTTGACATTACATACTCCTTACGTGTCTAAATTCGTGCTCGACCTTGTCATGTGCGATGAATAATTTCTTTCTTCTGCGGCACAAGTAGGAATGTCTCTTGGTCACACAAGTCAAGCCCATTCCTCCCCTAACTCTGCCAGACCCAGTTCTGACACCTCTGATCTCCCTGCATTGCACAGCTTTTTGACCATGTGAAACTCAATCCACTCTGTGCAGCTTTTTGTTTCTCACATGGGCATCGTAGTAACACCCCAGCATCCGTACATCTCCCTCCTCTTTTCCTTTTGCCATTCACTAACTTTCAACGGTCAAATATTGGTACCCAGGTCCTGTCCAGTGTCACCCCATCCACTCTCGTCCAGTTACAATTTTTTGCGGACACCACCCGGGCTCTCAACGAAGATCAAAGTTAATCATTTCGTAGAGGTCGTCATGTTCTTTGAATGTGAGAGAGACAATTATCATAAATTTATCTTCAAAAAGATGTTAATGTACATACTTGATTCGGACTGCAAGCTAAATGTGTTCCCAAAAGTCATTGATATTTTTTGAACGCTTGAAGAACTTGACGAGCTATACATCATTGAACGATTTGGAACAACATAACCCACAAAAAGCAAAAGTGAACCGAACTAAAAGGACTTGAGTCCCAAATATTGGTGCCCCAGACAACGGTAAAATATTCGTTTCGAGGCACTATCCACGACTTTATAGCTTCTCCTGCTCTTTTTGACTTTATTGCAATCTGTTGTGTTTGTCCTCGTACAAGGAGATTAGAGAAGAGAGAGAGGCTTATAGGAAAGAAACCAAACACTGGTTTGCACGATTGCCCAAAACAAGAGCAAAACATACTCGAATCCAATGCAGTTTGATAACCCATAAAAAACATTGGAACTGTTTTTACACACATGCGCCGTTTGGGGCACGAATGTACCATTTAATCCATACATTAATCTGTGAAAAACACTTCCAGATACTTAACTTTGTACTATAATACTAAGACCGATATAAATACTAACAACATCCCCGATCATGATTAGGTGCCCGAATCTCTTTAGATCTCGGCCCCAACACCAGATATTTGTTCATAACTAGATGTTCGGACACTTGCGCGTAGCCCAACACCATTTTACTAGAGTAATAATATTAGAACCTACACTCCATTGTCCCTAATAAGAGAGAATACTTAATGGAGATAACTAATCTAGAGCTGGCCAAATGAGTGAGCAAGATAAGCCAGTGAACCAACAAGGGGTGCGTTGATGTATGTCGCGGGTTCTGATTGCTCGTAATCCGGCCGTTGATCCAGGAAGTTGTCGTGCTGATCGGGCCCACCGACCACAGCCCCCACTAGGATGTTGGGATTGGGGGACTGGGAATGATAGACATTGAACCCAGCTGTGCACTGGATCTTAGCCGGATGTGCAGCGATGCAGGGTAGGGATGATCCCCTGTGGTGGATCCTCTCCGGGTACCTTGGACCGTACCCCACCATGTAGGACATCCTCAAGGGGTTGTCTCCAAGCAAATAGTCCACCTGTTATAATGTAGTAGTAGAACATTAATTCTGAATGTCAATAATACTACATTTCTAACTTAAATGAAATAATATATCAGAATTTTTGGTGAATTTACTTGTTTTTTGGCGACGGCACGGAGCCTGCTAGGGGTGACAACGGATCCACCACAATTAACCACTTGGTGGGAGGAGGTTAAGTATTTGGCGTAGGCTAAGAGGAGGAAGGAGGTAGAGGTCACATACTGCATGTTACTATCACTCATTTTGAACAGAAGTCCCCCTGTAAATGTAGCCGTTAGAAGTCATAAAAAGTCTTCATCTTGTCTCTATGTACTCCATCTTAGAGAGAGAGAGAGAGAAACCTGGGGTGTACTGTGCTTGAGACAATGGGGTCCCTGGTACGAGGGAGCAAATGTAGTTATCTGCATGACCTTTGTAGTCATGGAGTGATTGAAGCTTTTGAACTAGAAATGCCTGAGATTTTCACCAAGAGGCAGAATTGAAAATTAGTAGCTATACCTATAAGTGGCTATAACACGTTCAAACTCACGAGAAAGTAATTAGTGATTGTTTTTAATAACGGTTCCGTGTTTGAATGTGTTTGAATACTACGGTGTCCAAACATTCCAAATCTTGGGGTTATTGAAAGATTTGCACGTAAGCGGGCCCGACTATCCGGTTATTAAAACATAACATGTTTATAGAAAGAAACAAGCGATGGAAATGACAAATATAACCTTGGATAGCAGAATCCTGGCTCCAACATGCTTGTTATCCCAACCAAATGTATTATCAGTCTCATCAGCTCCAAGGGTTTGGCCATTCACTTGAATGTAGTGGAGGTACATTGGGTTCTTTGTGGCCTTTTGTAACCAAGCTGCTCCCCACAACAACTCATCCTTCATTATTTCAACCCACCAAACAATTCTAACTTATATATACCAACTCTGCAACCCTTTTAGTATATGATGATATTTAAAATAAATTAAAAAAAAAAGAAAAGAAAATCAAAACAGAAAGAGAAATGGTTTTAATATTACAAAAGGAACTTAATTACCTGATAACCAGAGTAAGAGCAATAGAATGGACACACAAATCTTTTCAACCCATTGCTGTAGGCACCTCTGTACTTATCAGCAAACTCGAACACCTAAAACCCAATTATCACATTTAAAAAAATAAATAAAGATGTTCCCCTTGTTTAATCCTGTGATAACAGTATCTTAGCATAATTACCCTGATAGCCCTCCTGACAAGAAGCTTGGCATAAGTGGGGTCAGTTCTCCTGAACACCAAAGAAGCAGCTGCAAGAGCAGCGGCAGTTTCAGCTGCAACCTCAGACCCGGGGGTATTTCTGTCAATCTTCAACACGTTTCTTGGGGTGTCCATGTCTTCTGGTCTCTCCCAACAGGCGTGGTCCCTGTTCGCGTCCCCCACCTAAATAAAAAAATTACCCACATTACCCTTCTCTGTTTTTCCCACCACAATGCAAAATGTGCAGAAATGAAAAGAGTTCAGCAAGCAGCAGCCTGCAGCAAACCTGAACATAAATGGTGTCTGGATGGGCAGTGGCTTTGAGGAGATAATCAGTACCCCAGCGAATGGCTTCTCTTGCATTTTGCAGCTCACCTTTCATTAGCCCACCAAACTCAATCACACTCCATGAAAGCATTGTGGTGGTGAAAGCCATTGGAAACCCAAACTTCACATTGTCCCCTGCATCATAGTACCCTCCCACCAAATCAACCTGCATTCACGGACCGAGTCAGAAATTTCACTGCGCAGGCGCAAGCCTCTATAAGTTGTAGGAAAATTTTTGAATTTTTTTTTTCTATATAATACTAGAGGTTCTCCATCCCTGCCTCCATTGTCATATATTTTGAACCCGAATAGCCCAAAACCTAGCTCAATGCTTTGATCAAATGAGCAAAAAAAGTGGCATAACAGTGTGAAGTAAGTGTAATAGAAGGTGGATTGAGTGTACGTACATGCATGGCAGAGCCATCTGAGAGGCCAGAGTCTCTCCTCCAAGTGACCCTCTGGTTAGGGGGAAGCTTTCCAGACCTTTGGCCTTCAAAGAAGAGGATGGATTTAGTGAGGGCGTCTCTGTAGTTGTGAGCGGCTGAGCGAGGGCGGCGGTGGTAGTGGTGCTGGAAGGGAAAGGCAGTGCAGCAGAGGAGGAGAGAGGTGGTGAAGGAAAAGAGGAGAAGAGAAGATGAGGAGGAAACAGAGGAAGCCATTTGGCCTCTGCCCACAAAATGTCTCGAATACAAAACCCCCAAAACTAACCAACCAACCCAACAGAGCTAAACTGGTGGCCGCAGTGAGAAAAAAAACGTGGATTCTTTTATGTATTTATAGGGGTTTCAGTGATTTAAGCCCACAACCGTTGGTGTTTTTGGATTCACATGTTTAATGAAGCAGAGGAGTAATTAGGAAGAAAATGCTAGAAGCAGATTAGTGGACAACCAATAAAAGGACTCCATAGGATAATAATTGAAAGTGAATTAAATGTCAAAATTTGAAACTAAAAATGTTAGTTTCTAATTCCAGATTTTGACATTTTAATTTAATGCATTAACAACTAGCAGAATCGTTAATTACCACACAAAAAAACTAGCAGAATCGTTTCTAATAGGCATCTATGGCTGAGTTTCCACTAACGGATTTTGGTATTTTCAGTATTTTTGGGTTACAAATGAGTCATTCTTCTTACATATGTCAATAAATTTGACTAACTTGTAGTCCAAAAATATCGAAAAATAAAGCAGTGGAAGCTTACCCTAAATGTGATGGACTATTGTTCATATGTCACGTCATTGCACTCTTTTCCTAGCGAAAGTGTAAAAACACACCTTTAGAAGAGGAAATAAAAAGGTAATAGATTAAACACACCTTTTTTTATACCTGCGGTCTTATTTTAGAACCTTTATTTTTTAACTGCACTTCCTTTTCGTCTTGTAATAAATTTTTATGTATAATTTTGTCACTAAAAAACAAATGTGAGTGCATATATAAGAAAGCAGGGGTGTGAAAAATTATTTCCCTTTATCTTTTGTCATCTTGTAATGTGCATTTACAACATTACATTTCAACTGTAAAAAAAATTCTAGTCATGAAAGATAAATTATAGTACAAATTTACGTGTAAGTAAAAAACGGGAATGTGAAACTCATTCTCCAAAAAGAAAAATCTCAAGAACATCTTACGATTCAAAGGGCAGTAAGGTGGCGTTCAAGGAGAAAAGTTTGGGTGCAATGCATCTCAACCATCCAAAATTGTTTTGGACAGTCCACAACTCCACATTTTATCCTCCCTTTCGCTATTCTCTCTCTTGGATGATCGGGATGTGCGATGGGTACTACCACGTGATATCCATCCGGCACCCAAGTTTTTATCAGCATTCAAGACAATTCATTTTGTAGAGTCGTTTTTATCAGCATTCAAGACAATTCATTTTGTAGAGTCATGGGATTGATTTTTAAGCTTTGGATGTATTGGGTTAAACTTTTATAATAGTCTTAAACAAATATAGATACAGGCGAAAACCTTTATTAGAAGTAGGGAGAATTACTGGACAGTGGCACTATGGGCAAAAAATTACGTTTTGCTGGTGTACTTTTTGGAAATCACCAAGTCATGACAAGCAAAATAAATATTCCATATACATGGTATTTTAGATGTGTACTGCCCACAATACCCCTCATCAGTCATGGTGCAA
>JAXBDA010007322.1:0-17915 GCA_036023075.1 Gaultheria prostrata
CTTATGTAATTATTTTATGGGTACGAGTACCCGGTTGACTATTCACGTTTTACTTTGGCTTGGAAGAATGTATCAAACTTTGACCGTGGGCATTTGACTTACCACGTGGATTTATGTATTTAAATTATGTTTAAGAAATTTTAGGGCGTTACAACTTGGTATCAGAGCATGGTTCGAAAACTTAGAGACCGTGGGAAGACTTATAGTCTTGGGGCTTCAACCATTGCATAAGATTTTCATGAAAAATATATTTTCTCATTCATGGTGTGTGCTTGTGTGACATGTGTGAACATGGAGCATTACGTGGTGTTGTGTTAGTACTTAGTGAGCATCGAATGGGGTTGTACCCGTGTTAGGAAGCGTTAGAGGGTTGGACCTCGATAGATATATTATGATTCGTGTTGATGGGTTTCCTTTCTTATATTCTTACTAGAACGATGCGACCAAAACGCGCACCTCGGCGTGGTCAGAGAGCCACTCGAGCGAGAAACGCTAGGCGTCGTCGGGGTGAGCGAGTTCACGATGAGGCTAGTCATCTCAACGAACAACCGGGGGGTGAAGGTGAGAGGTGTGAGGAAGAAGTGGAGCAACCGGAGCTACAACTTGCACCCGCCCAAGTTGCGGCCATCATGGCGGCTCTCGCAGCCCAAAATTTGTTGAGAGTGACACCAACCGTCGTGGGTTCGGAAGCTAGGGACGCTATGAAAGAATTTCGTCACTTGAAACCACCAACCTTTGATGGGGAGAATAGTGATCCACTAAAGGCGAACCATTGGCTATCGGAGATTCGCAAGCTTTTCAATGCCTCGGCTATTAACGACGCTACGGTGAGGGTCAATCTAGTAGCTTGTCAACTTACCGGGGAAGCAAATGAATGGTGGGAATCGGTTTTAGCGGCTAGAAGGGACGCTAGGAGAGCGGCGAGGGCGGCTCAACAAGTGAATGAGCCGGACGTTGAAAACTTGACATGGGGTGAGTTTGAGACACTCTTCGAAAGCCAGTATTTTCCGGATTCTTACAAAGAGCAACTTAGGGACCAATTTGAGAAGCTAGAAAGAGGAAGTATGACCATCTCGGAGTATGCCACGAAGTACCAAACCTTATCCCGTTTTGCACCGGAGCTAGTGAGCATGGAGGAGAGGAAGTGTAGGCGATTCGAAAAGGGGTTAGAGGGCACGCTTAAGCAACTTGTGATGACTGGCCATATCAATAGGTTTTTCGAAATGGTGGAGTTTGCAAGGAACCTCGAGAGTGCGGGAGAGGTGTCTAGTGGTTCGAAAAGGGAGGAAGTTAGGCCGATTACGACGACCGTGAGTGCACCTTCAAGTTTCTATGGGGGTCAAGGAAGGAAGCGGCCAAGGGAGCAATTTCAACCTTCTCAAAGTCAAGGGAGTTTTCGGGCACCTTCTTCTTCGGGTTTTCGGGGAGGTTCTAGTCGATCACCGATGGTGTGCCACAATTGCAAGCAACAAGGCCACATGCGTGCACAATGTCCTTACCATTTGGGTTCATTACCGCAAAGCACATCGTTCCCGGGTTCTAGTTTTACTTGCGGAAAGACGGGGCACATTGCTAGGGATTGTACACGGGGTGGAGGAGCGCGTAGTCAGTCGGGTTCGGTTTAGCAATCGAGGGGTGGATACAGTGTTAGTCAGTTGAGGGTTTCGCACGGACAGTCTCAGTACCGACAGGGTTCGACCGGGCATGGTTCTCGTTTCGTGGAGCGGGGTGCTAGTTCTTCGACACCGAGTCAGGGTTCAGTCCATAGGGGTGGCCACACCCAGAGTCAGACGGTTCCAGGGAGAGCTTACCATATCACCGCTTCCACACCACCACAACCACCACCTACTACTTCTCAGACCCCAGGGATATCGGTTGTCAGGGGTACCTTTCTTCTATTCAACTCGTTTGCTAAAGTTTTATTTGACTCGGGAGCATCTCATTCATTTATTGCTTCATCATTTGTGCGTGCATTGGAATTGGAAATCGAGAGTCTCAGTCCTCCGTTATTTGTCGATACTCCGTTAGGCGGTAGGGCACCACTTGATCGCATATGTCGGGGTTGTGAATTGATTATTCGAGACCCCCATTTTACATTTGATTTCATTGTGTTGGGCATGTCCGGGTTTGATCTCATATTGGGGATGGATTGGTTGTCGACTTTCCACGCGACTATTGATTGTTTTAAGCGTCGAGTGAGAGTTTGTCCGCCGGAGGGTGATTGCTTTGAATTTTTCGGGGAGCGTCGAGAGCCATTGGAACTGTATTTGTATAGACCGCGGGAAAGGGAATCGATCGCTTGTCTCTTAGCTAGCTTGACGTTAGATGACAACTTATCTACACGCGGGGAGTTACCGAGGGTCGTTTGTGATTTCCCGGACGTATTTCCGGAGGAGTTACCGAGTTTGCCACCTGAGCGGGAGGTTGAGTTCACTATAGATCTAGTCCCGGGCACCGCACCTATATCTATGCCACCGTACCGTTTTGCACCGGCCGAGTTGAGGGAGTTAAAAACGCAATTGCAAGAGTTACAAGACTTGGGGTTTATTCGTCCGAGTACGTCGCCGTGGGGAGCTCCGGCTCTTTTTGCTCAAAAGAAGGATGGGTCGCTCCGTTTGTGCATAGACTACCGTAAGTTGAACCAGGTAACAATTAAGAATAAGTATCCAATGCCTAGGATCGACGACTTGTTTGACCAACTTCGGGGTGCCACTTGTTTCTCCAAAATCGACTTGAGATTCGGCTATCATCAATTGAGAGTCCGTCGAGAGGACATTCCGAAAACCGCTTTTCGCACTCGTTATGGCCATTATGAATTCGTGGTCATGCCATTTGGCTTAACCAATGCTCCCGCTACTTTCATGGATCTTATGAATCGGATCTTTCGGGCATACCTTGATCGCTTTGTGGTTGTTTTCGTTGACGATATCCTTATCTATTCATCTTCCGAGGAGGAACATCAATCCCACCTCACCATTATCCTTGAAATCTTGAGAGAGCATCGGTTGTACGCTAAACTTAGTAAGTGTGAATTTTGGCTATCCGAGGTGAAATTTTTGGGCCATGTGGTATCGAGGGACGGGATTTCCGTGGATCCGGGGAAAATTGAATCGGTTTTGAATTGGGAGCGTCCGAAGAGCGTGTTCGAGATTCGGAGCTTCTTGGGTTTGGCTGGGTATTACCGCGATTCGTGTTGGACTTTTCTCGCTTAGCGGCTCCAATGACTAGACTCACTCGTAAGGGAACAAAGTTTGCATGGGATGACAAGTGTGAGACGGCGTTTAATGAATTGAAGAAGCGTTTGACCACCGCACCTATTCTCATTGTGCCCGAACGTGGAGTTGGCTACTCCGTTTACTGTGATGCCTCGCGGGAGGGACTTGGGTGCGTGTTGATGCAACGGGGGAAAGTGGTAGCATACGGGTCGCGACAATTGAAGGACCACGAACGCAACTATCCGACCCATGATTTGGAACTTGCGGCCGTAATTTTTGCTTTGAAAAGTTGGAGGCATTACCTCTATGGTGAAAAGTTTGAAGTATTTTCTGACCACAAAAGCTTAAAGTACTTATTTTCTCAAAAAGAACTAAATTTGCGTCAACGCCGTTGGATGGAGCACTTAGAGGATTACGATTTCGAGTTGTAGTATCATCCGGGGAAAGCGAACGTGGTAGGGGATGCGTTGAGTAGGAAACCGGCACACTTGGCGAGTTTGGCAATCGACGAGTGGAAGATGATGGGAGATTTGGGTTTCTACGCGTTACATTGCGAGGAGGTCCGTGAGGGGGTAACCTTATGTAATTTAACCGTTCAATCGACTTTATCTATTCGGGTCGTTGAGGCACAAGAAGCGGACGAGGAGGCGGAAAATTTCCGGGTCAGATTTCTTAATGGAGAGGCGTCGATTGGTTGAATGATCCATGCCGACCAAAGTTTACGTTTCAAAGGGAAGCTTTTCGTACCTATCGCATGCCGGGACGAGATTTTACGAGAGTTTCACCACTCACCATTAGCTGTACATCCAGGTGGGACGAAAATGTATCACGATTTGCGTAGACAATTTTGGTGGCCGGGAATAAAAAGGGACGTAGCCGTTTTCGTGTCAAAGTGCTTAACTTGTCAACAAGTGAAGGCGGAGCATCAACGACCGGCAGTGGAGTTACAACCATTACCGGTGGCCGAATGGAAATGGGAGAACGTGACCATGGATTTTGTGACGGGATTACCGAGGTCGCCGAGGGGGCACGATGCCATTTGGGTGATAATTGACCGATTCACTAAGAGCGCGCACTTTCTACCTATTCAGGTTACCGATACGGTTGAAGCACTTAGCCGACTATACATCCGGGAGATTATTAGACTTCACGGGGTTCCGGTATCGATTGTGTCCGATAGGGATCCGCGTTTCACCGCTCGATTTTGGCAAAGCATGCAAGCCGCGCTCGGATCGAACTTATTGTTTAGTACCGCTTACCATCCACAAACCGACGGGCAATCCGAGAGAACGATTCAAATTTTGGAGGACATGTTACGGGCGTGCGTGTTGGACTTCCGGGGTAGTTGGGAGGATCACTTACCGTTAGTCGAGTTTGCTTATAATAATAGTTACCAAGCGAGTATGTTGATGGCGCCTTACGAAGCTTTGTATGGGAAACCGTGTAGATCACCCGTGTGTTGGACCGAATTGGGAGAAGCGACATTAGTTGGGCCCGAATTAGTTAACGAAACCGCGGAGAATATGAGGTTGATATGTAAGAGGCTTAAGGATGCGCAAGAAGCAACAACCGAGAAGGTCAAGGTGATTCGTCAACGTTTGTTAACCGCCCAAAGCCGTCAAAAGAGTTATGCCGATCGACGTAGACGACCATTATCATTTGATGTGGGAGACCACGTGTTTCTCAAAATATCACCGCGTCGGGGTTTAACACGTTTTGGGCGAGGGGGTAAACTTTCACCGCGCTTCATCGGGCCGTTTGACATTATTGAGAAAATTGGGGAGGTTGCGTATCGCTTGGCATTGCCGCCACGGTTATCGGGGGTTCACGATGTTTTCCACGTTTCTATGTTGAAGAAGTACGAGCCGGATCCGTCACACGTGTTGGAATGGTCCGAACTTGAGCTTGAAGCCGACGCGTCATATGGGGAGAAACCGATACGAGTTGTGGATACGCAAGAGAAAACGCTAAGGGGTAAATCCATTCGACTAGTCCGGGTGTTATGGAATAATTTCGGGAGCGAGGAATCGACGTGGGAACGAGAGGATGAGATAAGAGAGAAGTATCCGGAGCTATTTCCGCCATAACCAATGTGAGTACTTGGTGGTTTATTTTGGCGTATTGGATACGTGTCCACTTTTATGCATGATAGATGTGTTTGTATGACCGGTGGTTTGATCAAATTTTGAGGACAAAATTTTTGTAAGGATGGTAGAATGTAAAGACCTGTAAAATTATATTAATTTTTCCGGAAATAATGATGGGGTAATGTGAGGAATTGTGTGAAATGTCTAAAATGTTTAAGTGTTGGGCTATGTGGTGTTGTGTGTGGATATGGACTTAATTGCATTACACAAGTCACTTTTGGACTTGGGGTGTAATTTTCTTTTTATGTTTTAAGGTGCATGTGGTGTGGGGGACACACACACACACACACACATTTCCCCTCCCTCTCTTCTCCAGACGTCTCCCTCTCTCTCATCTCCTCCATTGTTCTTCTCCACTCAAACCTCCATAAAACCTCAAAATCTCACACCCCAACCTTAAGTCCTTCACAAAACCTTCGGGAAATCTCGCAAGCTACGCGTTGGTGGTATTCATTCGCTCCAGAGGTGATAAAAGTTTGGTTGGGTTTCTCTTGGAAGGCTAGGGTTCATCTTTCTCCTCACTTGAAGCTCAAATCTCTTTGAGGTAGGGAAATTTCTAGTGTATCGATACACCCTTTCAAGTGTATCATACACCCTTTCATGTGTATCGATACAACTGGTCGAATTTTGGTCAGAATCATGTTTTCGTGACTCCTCTTGATTTCTTCGGGCATTTGCTTGGTATAACCATCCTCCTAATCTTGTTTCTTGTTCCAATAATTGTTCCGGACCTAATCGTTTGTATGATAGAGGGTTATTGAGTTTCCATGATTGATTTAATCTTAAGATTTACGCTATATGTGCCTATTTGATCGACCTTGACGAGAATTGTGGTTTAGACTAACATCGCGGGGTACGGGTGACACGGAACACGTGGCTCATGAACTTTAATGAAAGTGAAAACATGAAATTGTTGATACTAGGGCCGTCTTTGGGACGTGTCGCTAGGTTTGATACTCGGTCCGTCCTATAGACGTTCGCGAGGGTTATGCCTTGGCCAAGGGGAAAATGATACTCGGGCCGTCCTATGGGCGTGTCGCGAGGGATACGGGGCCTATATGGTAGCCCGGAATTGATACTCGGGCCGTCCTATGGACGTGTCGCGAGGAATTACTTAAAGAATTGATTAACGAAAGTATGACACAAGGATACGATAAATCGGACACGAACGAACGGTGGGGTATGCGTGGGCACGTATTGGATACTCTTGATGGGAATCACTAACCCTATGAATTTGTGAGTCTGGATACGACTTGTTTACTTCTCTTGGAACATTGAGCAGTGTCGCGTGATTTCATCATCTCACCCCTCTTCACACACTTGTATTTCATTATGTTTAGTTTTGGTAGACTTTTTCCTACTGGGCTAGTGAACTCACCCTAATCATTTCAGGTACACAACACGGAGCATGATTTGGAGTGCATGGAGTGTGTGCATGCATGATTTTTGAGAGCTAGCATGGAGAAGTTACCGAATCATCTTTAAACTCATATTTTTGCATAAGATGATCTTGTAACTCTATTCATTCAATTCTTTTGACTCGGGCATGTATCGACTTTTAAACTTATGTAATTATTTTATGGGTACGAGTACCCGGTTGACTATTCACGTTTTACTTTGGCTTGGAAGAATGTATCAAACTTTGACCGTGAGCATTTGACTTACCACGTGGATTTATGTATTTAAATTATGTTTAAGAAATTTTGGGGCGTTACAACTTGGTATCAGAGCATGGTTCGATAACTTAGAGACCGTGGGAAGACTTATAGTCTTGGGGCTTAAACCATTGCATAAGATTTTCATGAAAAATATATTTTCTCATTCATGGTGTGTGCTTGTGTGACATGTGTGAACATGGAGCATTACGTGGTGTTTTGTTAGTACTTAGTGAGCATCGAATGGGGTTGTACCCGTGTTAGGAAGCGTTAGAGGGTTGGACCTCGATAGATATATTATGATTCGTGTTGATGGGTTTCCTTTCTTATATTCTTATTAGAACGATGGGACCAAATGCGCCTTATTCATGAGTTAAACCTGAAACTAACAAAAGCACACTTTGCGCAACATCAATCATATAAAAGCGTTACCAGAAGGTCTATTACAAAAGTTTATGCATAACGCCTACTGAATTGTGGGCAGCATGCACTCTCAATCTAACATCAAGTTTTCAATAATTTCCCATCTTCTTTCATGGGTGGCTTCATATTTTCCTTAACCTAATTAACAAGCGTCCTTTCTTTTGTTGTATCCAGTGGGTCGTGAAACATTCATCAATTTACATATTGTTCATGTAAACCAGAATATTTTCAAAAATATGAAAACATCCCTTTAATAGTTTTCAAGATAGGTCATTTTCAAAAATACGCATCGAGAAGTGTTTTGAAAACTGATATGGAGCTCAAAGGGATCTTGACAACTAAAACCAAAAATGTAAAGCTATTTACATCACCACTCAGTGACTAAGTACCTAATAAAGCTTTACAATTTGCTGTAAGTTAGCTCTATGCTTTTCAAGATACCGCACCAGTCGCTCAATATCAGAAATTCTTTTTAAGTGCTGCCTCAAATCCTGGCGAAGAGCAGTATCCTCCACAAAAGTTTGTACCAAATCCAACCTCGAGTTGATTTCATTCACGTCTAGTAAAGGCTGTTTCAGCCACATGTGCAGTAATCTCTTACCCATCCCAGCTGTACAGGTTCTATTCATGAGTCCAAACAAACTGAAATTTTTGTTAGCGTCAATTTTGCTCTCCATGACATTCAGAGCTCTCATAGCAGCAGAATCCAATCTCATGTAGCTGTTAAGGCTGTATTCTCGGATACTATAATTTCCATAATTGCTCTCATCTGAGAGTAATTCCGCATAGGATAGCAATGAACCCAATGCCCCATTGGCAAATTCAAAGCCAGATACTAAATCTCGAACAGGTTCAATAGAACCTTTGACAAGTCTACCAAGATCCTGCACCAAATCCCTTCCTTTGAACTCAGTTTTCTTTCTCTCTGTTAGCATCACACCACATCTTGACAATGCGTCATGCAAGGGTTTACATTCACTAGATTTTGCATTGTCCATAGGTAAAAGACATTCCTTACAACCAAGAGAAATTAGTGCTGACTCCACGTTTGTGAAGTGCCTATCGTCTAGAAATTCTGCCAATCCAAGCACTCTCTTAGTAAGATCAATGTAGCCCATCCCAACAGTGCATTCATTTTCGCGGAAATTTATGATAAAGGCAACAATCACAGGAGAATCCTGCATCTCATTGTTGGCAAACAAAATTTCTTCAAAATTGCCTAGATTGCCTGGGCTTCCACTTTTCACTAGTCTCCAATTTGACCCACTCCCTTCATATAGTTCAAGAGTATGGTCTGTTCTCTCCGAGAGAAGATCTCGGGTAATGGTCTCAAAAATGCTTCTACTTACACTGACACTTGAAATAACATCAAACCCATTACCCAGTTGTCGTAAAGCAGTAGTAGTATGATAATACGTCTTTGCAATGAAAGTTGCATTCTCTCCATGAGCAGTGTAATAGTCCTGAATCCTGATTGAATGGAACAATTATTCTTTCCCGAAAAAGGAAAACCAATCATGTTTGTATCCTTCAATTGGTTATTAAGAATGCCCATAATGATTGAATAAACATTTGCTGTAACGCCCCAAAATTTCTTAAACATAATTTAAATACATAAATCCACGTGGTAAGTCAAATGCCCACGGTCAAAGTTTGATACATTCTTCCAAGCCAAAGTAAAACGTGAATAGTCAACCGGGTACTTGTACCCATAAAATAATTACATAAGTTTAAAAGTCGATACATGCCCGAGTCAAAAGAATTGAATGAATAGAGTTACAAGATCATCTTATGCAAAAATATGAGTTTAAAAATGATTCGGTAACTTCTCCATGCTAGCTCTCAAAAATCATGCATGCACACACTCCATGCACTCCAAATCATGCTCCGTGTTGTGTACCTGAAATTATTAGGGTAAGCTCACTAGCCCAGTAGGAAAAAGTCTACCAAAACTAAACATAATGAAATACAAGTGTGTGAAGAGGGGTGAGAGGATGAAATCACGCAACACTGCTCAATGTTCCAAGAGAAGTAAACAAGTCGTATCCAGACTCACAAATTCATAGGGTTAGTGATTCCCATCAAGAGTATCCAATACGTGCCCACGCATACCCCACCGTTCGTTCGTGTCCGATTTATCGTATCCTTGTGTCATACTTTCGTTAATCAATTCTTTAAGTAATTCCTCGCGACACGTCCATACGAGTATCAATTCCGGGCTACCATATAGGCCCCGTATCCCTCGCGACACGCCCATAGGACGGCCCGAGTATCATCTTCCCCTTGGCCAAGACATAACCCTCGCGAACGTCTATAGGACGGACCGAGTATCAAACCTAGCGACAAGTCCCAAAGACGGCCCTAGTATCAACAGTTTCATGTTTTCACTTTCATTAAAGTTCATGAGCCACGTGTTCCGTGTCATCGTGTCACCCGTACCCCGCGATGTTAGTCTAAACCACAATTCTCGTCAAGGTCGATCAAATAGGCACATATAGCATAAATCTTAAGATTAAATCAATCATGGAAACTCAATAACCCTCTATCGTATAAGCGATTAGGTCCGGAACAATTATTGGAACAAGAAACGAGGTTAGGATGATGGTTATACCAAGCAAATGCCCGAAGAAATCAAGAGGAGTCACGAAAACATGATTCTGACCAAAATTTGACCAATTGTATCGATACACCCTACACTTGAAAGGGTGTATCGATACACCTGGTCCAGATTCTGAACAGCCCATCGTGTATCGATACAACGTTAACTTTGTATCGATACAAAGTCATTACGAGCAGATTTTTGACAGCTTTTCTGGGGTTTTCAAGGGGTTCAATCCAAGCACTTTCAAGGCCAAAAATCAACACAATAAGCTACAATGAGATGGTACAACAACCATATTACGTGGGTTATCAACCACAAACATCAATTAAGCTCTCATCAAAACAATGTAGCAAGATCATGGGTTTTTCAAGAGATTTTCAAGAAATGCATAGAGATGGATCAAATGGGAACTCAATCCACACACAAGCACTTAAAAATATTTAGTAATGATAGAAATTTCCCTACCTCAAAGAGATTTGAGCTTCAAGTGAGGAGAAAGATGAACCCTAGCCTTCCAAGAGAAACCCAACCAAACTTTTATCACCTCCGAAGCGAATGAATACCACCAACGCGTAGCTTGCGAGATTTCCCGAAGGTTTTGTGAAGGTTTGAGTGGAAAAGAGCAATGGAGGAGATGAGAGAGAGGGAGACGTCTGGAGAAGAGAGGGATGGGAAATGTGTGTGCGTGTGTGTGTGTCCCCCACACCACATGCACCTTAAAACATAAAAAGAAAATTACACCCCAAGTCTAAAAGTGACTTGTGTAATGCAATTAAGTCCATATCCACACACAACACCACATAGCCCAACACTTAAACATTTTAGACACTTCACACAATTCCTCACATTACCCCATCATTATTTCCGGAAAAATTAATATAATTTTACGGGTCTTTATATCCATTGTTGTGGAGGATTTTCAAGCTCTATTTCCTTAAGAACACAAGTAAGCTTAGTTTATCTCTCAATTTCTCGTTTATTAATAGTTCTTGTAATCTCCGGAGCTTTATATAAATCTAGTTTGTTTGTATTTTTACCTGTTAAATCTTATATCTCCTCTTTTAGTATTTTCCTTTGAAAACTCAAGTTAGTAGTGTTAGTGTGTGATTTCTCTAAGGTTTAAAGAGGTAGGCAAGCTTAGGATTAACATTAAAAATCAGTTTTTAGGAATGTATGTCATGTTCTTTATTTCATTTAAATTTCTAGTCAAATTCTCTAGCATGTTGAGTGAGTAGTTTATGTAGGCTTGGTCATGGGGTGATTAACACTCCGTGACTCCGGTTGATTCGCTCTTCTCGCCATGTTGTACACATCGTTTGTTTAGCAAGGAGCTAGGATTAATTTTACGTGCCAAAGACCGGGTTTGTTAACCTCTTTGATCACACGTAGCCAAGAGTTTATCTACTTGGCACGTGTGATGCTTAGGGCGATGTCAACTCGGCCGTTTGCCAAATGAACAAAAAATTCCTAGTCTTTGCTAAGCACCATTTCTAGTTAAATGAGTTTAAGTATCAAATCTTCCGTTCGGAGATGTTTAACAACATCTTCGAGCTGGTTATCGTAGAGGAGAATGAATCGACCCGAGTCGTGGACGTTGAAATCCCCTAGACTTTGCCTTAGTTTAATTTAGTTTTAAATCAATTCCAAGTCGTTCTCGAAGTCGAGAGAATTCCACCCCAAATCACAAGTCAAAGTTTGCCGCTTTAAGGCTAAAAACCATCACGCGTAAGACCAATTTCACGTTCGGTTCCTTCGGTCTCTTAGGATTCGATCCGGTCTTACCGGTAAATTGCTAACTCCGACACTAGCCCTACGCTTTGGGCGCACTACTAAATAACAAAGTATGGAGCAAAGCAATTTTACGGCAAGGTGACCCGCTGTCCCCGTATCTTTTTGTCTTTTGCATGGAAAATTTAAGCAACCGTATTAATGAGGCAGTTTGCGCCAAAAAATGGAGGGCGATTAGGCCAGCAAAATCCGGGCCTCTTATCTCGCACTTATTTTTTGCCGATGATCTAATTCTTTTTGGGGAAGGTACTAGCACTCAAGCGATAGTAATGCGGTCTGTTATTCAGGACTTTTGTGTTGATGCAGGGCAAAGGGTCAGCTTTAACAAGTCTATAATTTTTGTTGCTCTTAATGTGGACAAAGGCGTGGCAGAAACTATTAGCTCTACGTGTGAGATTAAGCTAACAAATGACTTGGGGAAATATCTTGGGATTCCTTTATTGCATTCTCGGGTCTCAAAAGCTAAGTTCCAGCATGTTGTGGACAAGGTCAAGGCTCGGCTTTCGGGATGGAAGGCGAGAAATTTATCGTTAGCAGGTCGCTCTACTCTTGTTAAGTCAGTCACATAAACTATTCCAGCTTACACTATGCAAACAGTTACATTGCCGATGGGAGTTCTTGATGAGATTGATAAGAGTAACCGACGTTTCCTATGGGGTGGATTCGATCAAAAACAGCATTTGCCAATGGTGGCGTGGAATGAAATTTGTAAACCCAAAGGAATGGGTGGGCTAGGCTTTCACAATCTACGTTATTTTAATCTAGCCATGCTTGCAAAAATGGGTTGGAGAATGCTTCATGAAAAAGATGGTTTGTGGACCAAGGTTCTTCGGAGTAAGTATTGCACTTCAGCTAGAGGTTGTAATACCACTACTCTGCCTACAGACTCAACGACATGGAAAGGAATTTGTGAAGGTATAGTTGCAGTTCAAGAGGGCTTTGGCTGGCGGTTGGGCAATGGTGACTCAATCCGTTTTTGGACAGATGCTTGAGTAAGGGACACGTCGCTAATTACTTATGCTATCGTAGATATCCTTGCGACTGATTTATCAAAGAAGGTCAGTGATTATTGGCTGGCGCTTGGGGATTGGGATTGGGCCTCTCTTTCTTCAATGATATCCGAAGAAGCTTTGGATCTTCTAAGAGGGCAATTTGTGTTGGGGGGAGTTGAAAATAAAGACAAGGTTTTGTGGAAGTTTTCACCTATTGGCCTTTTTTCGGTTGCATCAGCTTACAAGTTTATTTCTGGTGAGTCATTGGAGACTGGAAATTCTAGCTGGAAAAAAATTGGGAAAGTAACAGGGTGGCAAAGATGGCGGACCTTGCTTTGGTTAGTTCGGAGGAATCGGTTGCTAACGAATATAGCTAAATTCTAGCGGGGCCTCATTCAGTCCGGGACTTGTGATATTTGTGGTCAGCATGACAAATCTACAATCCATGCCGTTAGAGACTGTTCAATCATGAAAAACTTGTGGAAAGGTATGGTGGAGGCGGAATATTGGGACGTGTTTTTCTCACTTCCCATTCAACAATGGGTTGATTTGAATCTTGCCAACCCTCCTTGGTCTAGAATTGAAAATAAAGGTTGGGACAGTATGTTTGCTGCAGCTTTGGACAAAATATGGTACTGGCGGAATAAGCAAATGTGGGATCCGGAATTTGTATATCCCCGAGAGCCGATATCAGAGATCCATCGTTCAGTGGCTGAAGTGTTCGATGCTTTAACCTTCCACCAAACTCTCAACTGTCAAAGGGTAGCGGTGAAGTGGCAAGCTCCTCCTAGCGGTGTTTTCAAAGTCAACGTTGATGGCGCCTCTAATGGAATTCCACGACGTGCCTCGGCTGGAGGGGTAATTCGAGATGATGGTGGGAATTGGATCAGGGGTTTTGCTTGTCGTATTGGGAATGTGGATGCTTTAACGGCTGAACTTTGGGGTATTTGGAGAGGCCTCAAACTTGTGTGGGATATGGGGTTGCGCCGTGTAGTGTTGGAAACGGATTCGAAAGTGGCTCTTCGGGCAGTTTCGAATCAATATCCCTTTGATCCTAACTATAACCTGGTCATGCTGATCAATGAGCAACTTAAGATGGAATGGACATGTGACTTAACCTTTAGTTGGAGATAGTCTAATAATTGTGCACATAATCTAGCTAGATTGGGTCTCCAGTTGGACAGAGACGAGCATCTGTTTGATCAAGCGCCACAAGAAGTGTTGGATGTTTTGCGCAACGACCGTGATGGTCTTGGAGTTCTTCGAGTAACTGCGTCAAATATTTTTGTTTCTTAGGGCGTAGGCCCTATTATGTACAAAAAAAAAAAAAAAGAGAGATAAAGGAAAGAGATTGGGGAATCGAATATTTTGTTTTCACGTAATTGAATTCCCTTAATATCGCCCGCTGCTTGAATCGAATCGAAAGCCCCTTCCATATATATACTCCTATCACTCTTCAAGCTTTAATCTCACATATTTACCCGCACATATCCACGTACATTGTTTGGAGGAAAGCAATGAGCTGGCGAAGAGTCGCAAAGTCTGCGCAGGCCCTAGCTGCACACGCCTTCCTGTTTTCTTTCACGCTCTTGCTCGTTTTCAAGCTCGATCACGTCGTTTACTACTCTTGGTGGTCAGTATATTCGGACGTTTATTGCTTTGTTTGTTTTGGCTTTCACGGATTGTTGCTAGGGTTTTCAGTTTCCTAGTATTTAATTCTTGTGCTGGACCCGAGGGGAATTTTGTCGGGAAGTTTTTTTTGAAAAAATTGTTGAAACATCTAATTTATCGAACAAAGTTTGAATTTTTCTCGACATAGACGCATTTTTTTAATTTCTCGTTCTGGAGACGGGACAATCTTTTTTTCGGGACGGAGAGAGTGTGATTTTTGGGTTTTAATGGATTGCAATTTGCATTATCTTTGGCGCAATAAAATCGGGATGAGAAATTACAAATTTAGAGCAGGATAATCAACGTATGCGTGTGCATATGCACTTGCTTTCAATTTGGACCAAGGTGTGAAGCTGTTTCTTTGGATAGTACATTCGAAGTGACAGAAATGGAAAAGTGCAAAATCATAAGACTGTGTAATGCTGTTTCACAATACTTGAGACTTGGTACTTTTTAGAACATGTGGTACAGTACAGTACCAGGTCTTCTGATGTACTAACAACGTTAAACTCTGGTTTGCACTTACTTTTGAAATCAAACAGTGGTTGGTATGCTATGGATTAGTCCTCGGTTGACTAATCAATTTGACTGATTTTTTCATTTGGTTCATATTTGTTGCATATAATTATGAATTCCTGTAGATTGTCTTCATACATGATTTACGGACATTAGCACTATTGTGTGTAGTCTGTGAAGAACGTTGGAAGGCTTTGATGTAGGACAATGAGGGAGGACTAGGGTTTTAGTAGCGAATGAGATTAGGGTTAGGGCTTGAAAAAATGGAGAAACACAACCAAAATAGGGCTGTGAACAGTAACCATGAACAGTAATAGGGCTGAAAGTAAATAGAAAACAAGAAGAAAAGAGAATAATGGAAGAAGATAGGTCTAGGAATCACTCCTAGAATTAAGCATCACACCTCGATTCCCACAGGCATCGCAACTAGGGTTAGAATTGTATCACACAACTCAAAAGAAAGCTTAAAAGCTCTGCAATTTCTTGTAAAATCAACTCTGTCAAATTAAGGGCATTACATCACTTTATAGAGTCTAGAATACTTCCAAAACCAAAAAGGAAACAAATCATACGAAAACTTTTCTTCCTAAGCCTATAAAATACTAAAAAGGAAACTACTAATTCCACTTCTAAATCTAATTTGTTACTAAAAGCGACTCACAATAAATAAAATAAATAACTTTACCCATAAAATAAGAAAGAGAGGGGAAGAACCTTTACTTTAAAAGGGACTCTAGTTGACGTCCAATGCTTTTTGAGGTCCATCTTGAGATTATGCGAATTTTCATAAATTGCTTCTTCCGTAAATTTACTTTTCCTCGAGCCTCTCACATTCTCCCCTGGTTGGAGAAAACTCGACCTCGAGTTTTGAAGTGTCTAAGTATGAGAAACCATGAGGTTTTCCATTACATCAATGGCTTCACAGGAACGCTTCAAGTTGATCGTGCTCTTTTGTCTTCATTGGAGAAAACAAGGAGAATAATGAAATCTTTTCAATTGCAAAGTTGAACTTCTCCGGAATGACAAAATCAAACTTGGGACCGAAGTAAGAAGAATGCATATCCTCGATTGATGTTGAGCAAGAACCTCCATTCCATTCCCATTGTATGGTTGGCTGGTTGCCTTTTGATTCAATTTTGTGTCCTTCTCTAATGTCAAATGCAGACTCCTGTGTTAGATCTATGGCCGGCTAGATGTTAAGCACAGTTGGGGGCTCATTACGACTTTTTTTTTTGGGTAAATTGCTCATTACGACTTCTTTGGAACCATAACAGAAAATCTGGATATCAAGTTTTCAACCTCTGAAGGCCCTTTTGGCTCAGAACCTGCAGCATGTGGCTGTACTTCTTCAGTCCTTACAACTTCTGTAGCGTCCAATCTATTGCTTTGGACTCTAGCCTCTTTGGAAATAATAACAGAACCTTCATGGGGTGCTGTTAAATCCTCAATAAAGCCTCGCCATCCTCCAGAATCTGCTGATCTTCTACCTTTGGCAGATTTTGAACATGTGTTTTTGCTCCTAGCTTTTGTTGAACCAGATTTTGATCTGCGACAGTAATCTTCGGGTTTGATGCTACCTGTAATGCATGCTGTAGTGGTGATTCTACCATAACAATGGGCCTTAGATCAGATTTAACTTGAGCAGATATTGGACGATGGTCTTTCTCAACTCAAATTGGAGTGTCGAGTGCCTCAAGTCTTAGCATATAATCTTCAAACAACGTGTCGCCATGCCGAGATTCGATAAATTTTTCCCATGACTTCTCGTGGTGATTCAAAGGAATATACTTCTCTTGAAGCATGCTTTTCATCTCATTCCATGTGCTTATTGGCGGTGATTCCCGTCTTCTTATATCTGCTTCAACCCCAAACCACCATCTTTTTGCCAAACCAATAAGTTTCATCTTAGCGAATCTCACTCTTCGATCATCCGTCACGTCAAAGCAATTAAAAAAATCCTCAATTGAAGCAAGCCAACCACTGAACACCATAGGATCACCCCTTCCTTTGTAATCCAGAACTTCTTTCTTATGGGGTATGACACAAGGTTGCATAGAGGATCTCCCACTTTGTGAAAGCATAGTGGCGATGTAGGACAATGACGGAGGACTAGGGTTTTAGTAACGAATGGAGGGATTAGGGTTAGGGCTTCACAAAATAGGAGAAACACAGCCAAAATAGGGCCGTGAACAGTAATAGGGCTGAAAGTAAACAGAAAACAAGAATAACAGAGAATTATAGAAGAATATAGGTCTAGGCATCACTCCTAGAATTAGGCATCACACCTAGATTCTCAAAAAGGCATCGCACTTAGTGTTAGAATGTGAAGTATAATTTAGGAAATATAATTTAGGGTTTCCGTTTGTTGGGGCTTTAGTTAAATTGTTATTTATCTTTTATGTTTGGGGTAATTTTGTTCTTTTATGTTATTAGGGTTTTGATAGGGTTAATAGGATTAGCCTATATAAACCCCTTCATTAGTTGTAATTGTTTAAGTTTTTGCAATGCAATAAGAAGTACGTTGTTTGGTAGTATACGCTTTCTTCTCTTTCCTTGGAAAATTCACATGGTATCAGAGCCACAAGATCTAGGTCTGGGGGATATTCGCTCCCCGGCGGGCGGCTATGTCTCGTCGCCGTCCGCCGGACACTCATTGCAACTGTTCATCGCATCTATTCATGGAGCACTGTTCATCGAAGTTATTTGTTCATCGGAAGGTCACTGTTCACGGTAGTTGCTCGCATTAGTTAATTCGTAGTATGATTTGCAGTAGTTTATCGGCATTTGCATCGGCATCGATATTGGCAATGGTTCGGCACCTATTGATTGGCAGCAGTGGATTTGCAGTAGTTTCTTTGCAGTTATCTCCTTGGCAAACTCACGATGCTTCGCATCATGAGGTGGGG
>JAXBDA010007323.1:0-17913 GCA_036023075.1 Gaultheria prostrata
TTAATTACATACCTCATCCCTATGTTCTATATAAACTCAAGAAGAAGCCCAATGTAGGAGGGGCAAGAGTGTAGATTTTGGAGCAATTTCGGACACCAAATTGAACCCCAATTGGCACTGTTCATGATTCGATCGGTTCTTATTATATAGTGTAGATACGCTCACACCAATGTATGGTAGAAAGAGTCTCGGAGTATTGCTCGAGGAGCATGTAATGATTTTGCATCCACCACTCATTGTTTATATTTAATATTTTCAAGGTTGGTTTTGGGCCAATTCTCAGCCCAAACAACAATGTTCTTCTAGCAGTTCGAAAATTGCAAATATGAGGAAGCAGGCCTCGGCCTGATTAAATGGGCCTTAAAAAGGATGAATGAAATGTGGGGATTTGTAGAACCCGAACTGTCAATTTTTTAATTACGCCAGCAGTAGGCCCATAGGGGAAGTGAGAACGAAATGGGCTCTAACACCCAATCAGAATAAGATTTCCAACACAACTTAATAAAAAACATAACCAAATGTTCACAAGCCTCTCTAATGGGCATCAATATCTTACAATTTTTTGTTTTTTATGCGATCATAGTAGCACTAATGCACCGGATCCCATCAGAACTCCGCAGTTAAGTGTGCTTGGGCAAGAGTAGTACTAGGATGGGTGACCCCCTGGGAAGTCCTCGTGTTGCACCCCTTAAAGAGATTTGGGACATAAGGCTCGGTTTGGTTTGGTTATGTGAATATCGTACAATCAATAATTGGTTTTTACTGCCTGATCGAGGGCTAGTGAGTGATAGTCGAGTCAATAGACTTGTAACGTATAAAAAGTCGTCATCCGCACGTTCAGACTCCGCAACCTTCAAGACTCGAATTATGGGGAAGTAAATTGGTTACCATTGTACTATTCCGATGGTCAAAACCACCTCACTTTGATCAATAGTAACACTGCACTGCCTATTCCATCATTCCATGAGTCGAGAAATGCGGGAAAGAGGGAACCATTACTAGTAGTACCAGTTCCAAACTGAACATCAGTCCTGACTCTTCAGGGCCTAAAACGAAGATTAAAGATGTGGCCATTTTGGTGCATGAGAAATAATAAAGTGTACCAAAGTAGGAGGGGCTCCTAAAATTCGTACATTTTTTAGAGCCTAAAGTTAGTTGCATGCATCTTGAGTTTTAGGGCATCCACAATGGACACCTAAAATAACACCAATGTGAGACTCCTAATATTTAGCGACCCATTTGCTCAACTATGGTCTTCAATGGGCTGAGAAGACAGGGTGAAGAGGGTAACTGACAAAAAATAAAAAAAAATAAAAATGATGAATTCTTTATAACAATCATTCACTTTAATACCCCATTTTGTTACAAGCTCGGCAAAAGAACTTGAGCATTAATAAGATATCATATACTCCATTATTAATCACTTTTTGATTTCTGAAACCTTAAGCCGCAAATAGTCTTTTACTTTTGCGGATACATATAGTTTGAAATCTCGTGCCTATTCATAAAATACCCCACTTTGGCATGACCATCTGAAAAAAGCTCTCTTTTTTTTGGGCCGGCAGACTGGGGTGAACAAAATTCAGCCGACATGGGTGTGAGTGCAGCATCAAATTTCAACTGTGATTAAATGTTTCTTCGCAATCCAATGCATTCATGGCGGAGGAGGAGGAGTGGAGTAGGGAGAAAGTTGAAATGAATGAGAAAGCCCATATCCGTTTTCTTTTAAGGGGGTGTTTGGGCGACGTGGATTTGCATTTTCAACTTTTGATTTTGGGATTTTGGGTGTTTGGGCACCAGTTTCTGAAAACCCATTTTCCAGAATGAATTCTTCATTCTAACGTTTAGAAGCAGAATCCAAGAATCAACTCCCACCCTCCTTTTCTCATTCTCATTCTTACAAAACTCATTCTGTACATTTCTCCCAAACACTCCTACCAAATTCAAAACTCATTCTGGCCATAATCCAAAAAGCTAAAAAGTCAAAAATGAAAAGCTGAAAAGTAGGCTCCCAAACACCCCTAAATTAATGATGGTTTCCCAAACTTTATCAGGTACACGAACATGTCTGTACCATATAAACCAAGTAACTACGAGCATATTCCAGCGAGAGTAATCAAAACTCCAATGGAAGTCATTGGTTCACCTATGAAAATCATTTAAACTACGAAAGTTCTTACATGTAAAAGATAACTACGCGTGACCGATCTGGGCCGGGACAACCCCCAAGACCCATTTTGATCACATTAGTTTTACTAATTGCTGTTTTTTTTAAACTAAGCTGTCGAATATGAACAAGATTGTTTTTTTTCCCTTTCCCCCTTAGCTACGAGCACGGACACGGTAACGAGCTATCAGCTAACCTTTATAGTAAAAGAATATTGAAATGTGAACAAAACTAGCCCCTTTTTGCTTATTTCTCAACAAGAATTCTGGACACATGCAGGTGACCAAATGAAAGTATCAACTCTAGCCAGTCGTACTACTTTTGCTAGCTTGTACATTCAACAGAAGTAAATTGTACTCCAAAACTAATCCATTAATAAAAATTTAAAAAGTACATTTAACACTTTAATCACCCAAACATACACCTACCATGGGGATAAGGTCATAAAAGTTATTTATGTCCTGAGGCCACGCATCATTGATTTGGGAGAACTAAGTCAAGGTGGAGTTGGAAAGATGGACTTCTCAACCAAAAAAATTGGCCCTTTCTGCATTTTTTTCTCAACTGTACAAATACCAACTTCTGACATCTTCATGAAACGAGAAATTAGCCAAAAGCAGCAAAGACCTCCTTCAGACGTTTCATACGGCCATGCTAACAGTCCGGTTGATTGGTGGATTTGCTCCGTACATAATTAAATAGAGTTCGGTTATTAGGGTCAAGCAATCAAAAACTAATTCGTTGTGAATCTTCTAGTTTTGACTTGGATAGGATGCCTTTGACCGGATTGGAGAAAAGATTTGTTGAGATGCGCATAAGTTGACACGGACACCCTGACCATTGAATGCCCATATAACATCCTGTTGACTCATTGGATTAGTTTGGTGACCTATTGAAATCAAATACACCAATTGACCCAGGTTTTCTTTGTGGGGAGTAATTACAATAGTACTATTGGGTTAGTGGGTTAAGTTACCAATCTTATAACAGTCTTATTCTGACTTTTTAACCTGCTTTGGGTTAGTAAATTAGTGCAGCAAACTAACTGATGAACAACTTGAAGTATTTCCCATTTGATTTGATGGGAAATCCAAAGAGTTGATAAAACCACGGGAAACAAGGTCTTTTAAGGAAGGCGGATAAAATCACTGGGGTAGATTTTCGCAAATGAGTAAATACTTTGATAAAATCATGGGAAACAAAGTCCACTTAAAAAACCATTGAGCTCAACAAGATTGATTTTGCTTTCTCAAGATGGTACCTATTGACCTCCTCAAACACGAGAGTTGAGCTTTGGGCTTGGGCTCAATTATTCAAGAAAAATTTACTTTGTACATATTTGTGATAACTGTGGATTCAGATTTTTCAATAGATCATACGATCTACTATATATACATTTTAGTAAAAACAGATAACCATTTTGCTTTGTAAATGTGAAATTATGATTAAGCTCTACTAAAAGTTAGTACTACTATTTATTGCAAAAAACTGAATAGTTTTTAGAAAAACACCGCAAACCTAGAATTATGTAGAATCAAAATTTAGACCATTTTCAGGTTTTACAAAATCTCCTAAATTCCAAAATCTGTCGGTACGAATTTTTGAAAAACATTCAAAGCAACTTTATAAAAGCCAAAATCTCAAATTTTACTTTTAGAATTTTTCGTAAACACGCATGCTATGCTATCAAAAGTTAAAAACTTAAATAAATGCCGTTCAAAAAAAAAATAAAAACTTAAATAAATACCCAACTCAATACTACTTTCTAAACACCCGACTTGAACTTGACCTCAGTCATTCACAACCTCAGGTGAAAAAACTAAAAGAGGTAGAAGCACCTTATTAGTCTTTAGGAAAATTTTAGAAACAGAGTTATTTCTAGGGTAATGCCTTACACATTTAGCCAGAAGGGTTCGTCTGATTAGTTGGTTGGTTTGCTCCTTGATCAAGATTTAATTTTCGGGATGAAGCTGCAAAAAAGAAATTTCTTATAAACTCCTAGTCCCGGTATAGATGGCATGTCTATGACCGGACTGGAGAGGAAATTAGTCGAAATTTGCATAAACTGACCCGGATACACTAACCGTAAAAACAAACACAGAGGCCAGAGCTATGTATATAATGACTTCGGCCAATAAATAAGGGGAATAGTCAGGCGCAGAATTATATAAAGGTAATGAAGCTTTCAAACCAACCGTTGAAATGGGTGACGCCATTGCTTTCTCACATCACTCCTCCTTGTACTATATATTATCCAGAAATAGTCTTTGCCGTCCTATTAACCGTGAATTGGGAGCAATTTTGGGGTGCCGGGCGGGGACCAAATTACCGTGCCCAAAGCATTCATATCGGCCGTCCAAAACACTTACGAACGGTCCAAATTTTAAAAACAAAAAGAGGAGAGAGAAAGAAGAGACTTGGATCGTCCAAAACACTTTTAGACGGTCGGGATGTGTGCTCGGACACGGCCACGTGGTGCCTGCCCGCTTACCCAAATTTTTTTCGTGAATTGGTGATGTAAATGTCGGGAATATTTATTCGTTCAATTGACAATTTGGACATGCTGATTCAATATTGTCTCTCATTTCTACTAACTTTGCACTTTATGACATACTCCTTTTTGTTCTTCTTCTGGTTGGATTTTTTATTAGAATATCAAGCTCGATAAAGTTTTAATTGTACTTCCCCTTTTTTAAGACGGAGGGTTTTAATTGTACTTCCCATTTTTTATCCCATAAAGTTTGTCCGGCACGGAGTCCAAGAACTAAAAAAAAAAAGACTTTTGTGAAGAAAAAAATTATTATTTTTGCACAAATTAATAGATCAATGTTTGTTCTACTATTATTTTGTGGAAAAGAATTATTATTTTTTTTTGACAAAGAATTAATAATAATAATAAAAATAATACTCGTAATAATATCACATTATCTTCTTTTTCTTAATATTAGTACTAGTTTTTAATTAACGCTTAAGGTCGATAAAATCCCCTATCGTAGGTGCTACGACAAATTGGCTTGAAAGTAATTCTATTGTTACATTAGTTATGAGAGAAACATTGTAATGCGCGAGGGTGAGTGTGAAAGCATTTTTTGAAAATATTCCAATCTATTAAAATTTACTAGAGTGAGGGATTGACAGCGGGGAGCGAGCGGAATCAGAGGATCCGGCCTATTGAACGATTATGTGATCTAGGTCCAGATTCACTATATGTACATCCATCTCAGTACACCACCCAATTAGGATTGCCAAACATAGTAAGTTAATCGAGCTCAAACTCGATTGTGTTCACGTCATAAATGGTTGTTTAAGATTAATTTTTCAAATAAATGATACACTCGTAATTTTTTTTGAAACTCGTTAAGCTATTAAATTAAGCTTGAACGTTTTATTTTAGTAGACTTTTTCATTTCCATGATGCCTAAAAAGCCGTACTCGAGAAACAAGTCTGGACAACGATTAAAAGTTTGTTTGATCACCTAGGCTCAACTAATAAAAAAGACAAGCTTTAAATATAATCGGAAAGTTCACCTATCGAAAATAACAAAACCTGTAAAATTCTTTAAAACTGAAAATGTTTTTGGAATGAAAATGAAATCACTATTATTATAGCCGGGTGTCCGAGCAAACTAGTTTTTACTCAACTCAATTACTTCTCAAGCTCTTTGGCACAACTCAAGTATTTCTCCAACTCTTATTACTATATGAAATCTCCTTAAAACTTATCCGAAAATCCTACAGGGACCAACCATGGTGCACCGATCGGCATCGGGGATCCCACACGGCAAATCTGAATTTGTATGAAATAGGGTGATTTTGGATCAAGCACTTAGAGCAGTCCGATTGCCTCGATTCTCGCATAGGGCCCCTTGGGAAATGATTTTAAGATGATCTAACGGTTCGGATTTGCCGTGTGAGACCCACAAGTGGATCCCCAACGCCGATCGGTGCACCATCATGGTCGGTCCCTGTAGCAAGACTGAAACTTATCAGTGCCTTGCATAGGCAGCAATACTTGGTGAGAAAGTGCAGGATACAAGAAAAAACATGAAAATGCACCGGACAGCTGAGATCCGTTAGGTGCACTGCCGCTCAGCAATCTGGTGTGTTGTTTTGTCAGATGTGAATGTTACGACCCGTTAGCCATAAGTACTACTGTCTGTACTATAAAAAGGGCCCCTCCTTTTTTGATTTGATGGACACTTTCCTTTCTTACTTGTTGGTGCTATCAAACAATGAAGCAGAGCTGGCAACCTAACGTTCGAATTTAGATTCCGTTTGTCCGAAATTCATGCTCCCGCCACTAATTGAAATACTCCTAAGAGTTTTGTTTTTCTACCCTACAATTTGCTTCATTACGGTGTCGCAATACAAAGAATGTTAATTGGATTCACTTATATTGATGGCATCTTCATTTTTTTTGTCACTTGCGATAAGGCCTCGTATTACTTCTCTTCATCGTCGAAAAACATGCCCCGAGATGTAGATATGACGTAATTATACAATTCAATTAATTAGCTTATCTTACCGTGTAGGGATTAACAAGATTTTTTTTTGTTATATCTCACGTTTTTTTTCCTGATCGGAAAGTTATACTAGTATCTCACGTTTAGGTATCACCATTGTGTTAGGGGGCCAAACTTTTATCCAACTCATAGCACATTTGACAAATAAATTTGACGTGATCGGTTTTCACATAACATCACACCACTCACTATATAATCCCTGTCGGCATAAATATAACACGTAAAATACACAAGAAAGCCAATCGTCTGCAATAGCGAAGGTTTGGATATGTATCTAATCTTATCCGATACTATATCAAAACTCCGAAAACATTTTTAAAAAACAAGAACTCAAAACTCATTAGGTCACAGTCACCAATTTTATTCATCCTCTAACTCAAATCACCATCACACCTCATAATATTATTATCTTCGTACGTGTTTGGTGAGGGTCGCTAATTTGTTTGCGACGTTTACCTACATTTTTTTCGTGCAATTTCTTCTTATTCTATTGTAGGGAAATTTCAATAAAAATATGGAAACACCATAAAATATTCAAAGCAAAGAAAAATACTTTTTGGGAAAAATATTTACTGCACAATCTTTAATTTCCTTGTTTGACTAAAAAAAATTAATAGTAATTTGGAACAGTAAAAATCGGGCATGTTGCTGGTTATTCGCCAATAGGAATGCCAATAGGCCCCACCACTGATCACACCCAGTTGGACTTAGACCCTCGCCATTTCCGCCTCAACGTTCGAATTTAGTGAAAAATAAATCAGCCAAAAGTAAATATGATTTCAATTACCATAATAATTTGGATGCAAAATTAAAGCTATTATTAACCCATTTATACCTCCACTTATTAACTTGACCAATATGTTTTCATACATTGTTGTGGAACAATTAACTTTGCTCCCCTTTTTTCTCTCTCCTCTTTTGTCATAACAAAAATGATACATACACACCCCCACGTACACACCCTCTCTCATATGGGGTATGGTCCCCACATATGGGCCCCGTGTGGGGACCACACCCCATGTGAGAGAGGGTGTGGCTGAGTGTGTACGTGGGGATATGTATCACTACTCTTATCATAATCTTGGTTGGGAGAGAAAAAGAGGGTGTTAATAGGGGCGGCCGGAAGGGAGTGCAAGCGGAGACCCACACCCTCAAAATTTAGTATGACCTCATTATTTTTCCATTTAGTTTCGGGTACCGACGATGAAGTTTATTTTGTTTTGGCCCTTCCAAATTAAATCTCGACAAGTTTACTTTAGCTCCTTCAAATTATCTTTTTTACCATAATCCTTCCAAACTCTGAATCATTAGTCCCGTTTTGTGCAACTCCTCCGTCCGCCACTAAATGTGAATATCTTATCTGATACAATCCTCATTTACCAAAACTCCAACCACATCCTTAAAAAACAAAAACTCAATACTCGTCAGGTAAAGAGTCACCAATATTTTTCACCCCAACTCAAATCAACGGAAAATTAACATACTCATAATTTTATTTACTTCACAACGTGTTTGGCGGTGATCGTTAATTTGTTTGCGACGCTTACCTAAGATTTTTTTCATGTGATTTCCTTCTTTCAAATGTTTGCATGCGATATAGGCAATCTAATAATTTTGGATAGTGAGAATATGGAAAACCAAAAAAATAACATGCCATAGTAAATGACTTATTGTTCCCTAAAATGTAGGTTACCAACTTGCTACAAGAAACCTCATTTTTCTGGGAAACTAACAAAAAACTTTATGGAAACACCACAAAATATTCAAAACAAAGAAAAATGCTTTTTAGGAAAACATTTACTATCAGAAAATCGAGGGTTTTCTTTGCGTATCTAACTGCACCACCTTCAATTTCCTTGTTCTAGTAATTTTTACTGTACACCGGAAATTATAAATAATTGAACAGAAAAAACTCTGAATATTTTGGGCACAGGGAGGGTACCACGTAGTACCCATGCTTCACATCCGAACCATCTAAAAATACGACCGATGGTTCAGATTGAAATGCCAACCCCATTTTAAAAAAAAAAAATGTATTTCAATCCGGATCACCAATTATATTTTGTGGCGGTCGAAATGTGCTCTACGGGTATTACGTCACTCATGCCCGATTTGCATGTTGGTGGTTATTCGCCACTAGCTACTTCCGCCTCAACGTCCCCCATTTTCGCCCTCCTCTTTCCCCACTCACTCCACTCACTCTCTCTCTCTCTCTCTCTAAAACAGAGTCTATATATATCACGACACACAGAAAAACAAAACACGAAATTTCCTCTCTCTTTCCTCTTCTTCTCTCTCTCATGCTCTGTTTCTACCAGCAACAGAGCATGGCATCCATCACCTTCCTTTTCCTCTCTCTCATCCTCTCCCTCTCTCACTTCCCCATTCCTTCCCTCTCCGACACCGGTTCAATCGGTATCAACTACGGCCAAGTCGCCGATAACCTCCCTCAACCGCCCAAAGTCGTCCAACTCCTCAATTCCCAAGGCCTCAACCGTGTCAAGCTCTACAACACCGACTCCACCGTCCTCACTGCCCTCGCCGGTTCTAAGATCACCGTCACCGTCGCCCTCCCCAACGAACAACTCTCCTCCGCCGCATCCGCCCAATCCTACACCGACTCCTGGGTCCAATCCAACATCGTCCCGTGGTACCCGAACACCCTTATCGAGGCCATCGCGGTCGGGAACGAGGTCTTTGCCGACCCCAAAAACACCACCCCTTACCTCGTACCCGCAATGCAGAACGTCTACAACTCCCTCGTTAAATTCAATCTCTCCTCCATCAAAATCTCCTCTCCGATCGCCTTATCCGCCCTCCAAACTTCCTACCCTTCCTCAGCCGGTTCGTTCAAGTCTGAATTGATCGAACCGGTGATCAAACCCATGCTGAGTTTCCTGCAAAAAACCGGGTCCTACCTGATGGCCAACGTGTACCCGTTTTTCGCCTACACGGGTAATACGGACGTCATATCCCTAGACTATGCCTTGTTCAATAAAAACCAGGGCGTAGTCGACTCGGGAAACGGGCTTCGATACAGCAGTTTGTTCGAAGCCCAGGTCGATGCCGTTTTTGCAGCTATGAATGCGCTGCAATTCAACGGCGTCAAGTTAGTGGTGACGGAGACGGGGTGGCCGTCGAAGGGTGACCAGAACGAGGCCGGTGCTAGTACGGCTAATGCGGCGGCGTATAATGGTAATCTTGTGCGCAGGGTGCTTACTGGTGGTGGGACCCCATTGAGGCCCAACGAAACTCTTAACGTCTTTCTGTTTGCTTTATTCAATGAGGATCAGAAGCCCGGGCCCACTTCGGAGAGAAATTATGGACTGTTTTACCCCAGCGAGGAGAAAGTCTATAATATCCCGCTCACAGTGGAGGGCTTGAGTAATACTGGTTCGGAGTCAACGCCGGCCAACGGGAGTAAGACTCAGGTGCCGACGCCGGAGGCTGGCGGGGGCGATGTGTCGGAGGCGGCGGCGGGGAAGACGTGGTGTGTGGCGAATGGGCAGGCTGCGGTGGAGAAGTTGCAGAAAGGGTTGGATTATGCTTGTGGGGAGGGAAAGGCTGATTGCCGTCCGATTCAGACGGGTGCCACGTGTTATTATCCTAACACGGTTGAGGCCCACGCCTCGTATGCGTTCAACAGTTATTATCAGAAGAAGTCACGTGGGACCGGGACGTGTGATTTTGGTGGGGCAGCTTATGTGGTCACCCAACCACCCAGTACGTATTTCTCGTTTTCTCCACTCTATTGTTTTTTTTTTGGTTTTTTTTTATTTTATTTCTATAGGTAATTGACAAATAAAAATGCGGATAAAAAATAAATAAAAAAGTTGAAGAACATAATTTAGAACACAGCTACGAAAAAGATTGTGATTTCAATTGTTTGGTATACTTGAGCTTCATCGGTTCAAGACATAGTTGTTTCCAGAATTGTGTTTAAGGATGGAGCCCGAGGGGGACAAGTGAAGGTGGCAGCCGCCACCACAAGGTTTTAAAAAAATATAATTATTACGTACGTAGAAATAAAAACTATCATCGAATTATATAGATTCGACATCACAAATGTAAAATCTTGGCTCCGTAGCTGGTTGTGTTCATAGCACTGTTTATTAATAAATTTGTAGTTAAGATAATGAATAAATAAATTGGTCATTATCTCCATCCTATAATATTTTTTTTTAATGATGATGACTGATACATTTATATGTATCTAAGACCTTTGTTGTGGATCTGACTAGGACTATTGAATTGGTAAAGAATACATTAATGAGAATCGGTCTACCTTATTTGGCTTTGTAGAATTGGAGCTATATTTTCTCACAAAAATTCTTTACAAATTTGAAAAAAATTTGAACCTTTTTTGGATCAATCAAACCATTTTGAGTTCTCTCTTTTTTATGTGTCCCCTAGAAAGTATGTGATCAATGTGTACAGATCAATTCGTTGTCAACAAGGACAGTGATAAAATAATGAGAGGTCCACTTTTCAAATAACACAAAGAACAAGTTCAAATTTCTAGGTACTTTTTTACATTTTCTAAGGTACTTTTTACGTACTTATCGAATTTAGTATTTGACAACCCAATGCGTTACAATTAGAATTCTTTCCAGGCACAAATCATATTTTTGTATTTGCCATTTTGGTTTTTTATGCTTGGCTTTTAACATTTTGTCATTTTTTTTTTATGTTGCAGAATTTGGCACTTGTGAATTCCCCACAGGATACTGAGACACAGAGATGGGATTCTTTGGATGAAGCTCAGATACAGATTTATTTAGGGCTTTGGACCATTTTTTTTTTTTTTTGGTCACATTATTATCTTAGTTTAGGATATCATATTATGTAGGTGTGGTTGTTCTTGGCTGGTTTGACTATTTCTATCTGTATTTATCAAATTCATGTTTTTGGGTTTTCTTGTCCATAGGGTTGAGTAGAAGAGGTTCATATTTCGTAGTTTAGAATATCATGGCGATTAATATATATATATAATCCCTTTTCTTTATGGTTGTCCCTTGTCATTGAAAGGTTCCTACATTGCCAAAGTTTTTGGTTACCTGCTTTAACTGGTTCTCTAGTAAATGTAACTTGCAAGAAAAACATTTGGCAATTAAGAGTAACACGGGTATCCTCACGTGGTATTCGTCGGCGCATCTGAGTTGCCCAAACATATTTTGGATGGCAAAGATTTAGGGGGTGACATTTTTATAAATTTTGGGGTCAAATTTATCCTAACAAATCCTGGCGGTCCAAAATATGTTTGGACAGCTCGGATGCGCTGACAGTGTGTACAAGTTTTTCACCATAACTACCAACCAACCCAACAGATAAAAAAACCCACTTTTGGAACCTTTGTGCCATTACCATACTGAATTGGCTTGTTGCTCAATGAAGAAAAATTCTTTCCGAGTGTAAAATTGCAAGGCTACATAAGCTCAACTGAAGTCGGTAGGTTGACAATCTCGGTAATTTCGGCCAGAGTTGGAGCCTTTCCTTTGAACATTGGGAGTTTTCCTGCCACCGTGAGTGGGAAGCCAGTAGTTGGTTCTTGTAATTTACATCTATATTGACGTGAACAGTAGCATTATTACCATGGCTATCTCCATGGGAAGCCAAATTAGCTAAAGCACGAGCAGCCTGGAAAATAACCAGAAGGGATATTCAAGATGCAAGCACTGGATAAAAGAATATGCAACACATGGGAGACTTCACATATGGAGTTATGGAATAAGCTAAACTCTAACACAACAAATGGATTTGAGTTCCGATTTTACATATACCTAAGAAAGAAAGTGCAAGTAAATTTAACTTTGCCATGAGCAGGAAACATCAAGAGGTCACTCTCATGCAATTTGATTCAGAGTAATCACATGGAACAATTATAAGGTAGGAATTAGGATCATCCCATGGAAGAAAAGAAACAGGTCAGCTTTTAAACCGGCAAATAGTAAAAGGAAAAATAGCAGGATCTATGTACAACTACAGCGAAATATGATACCTTGCATAATGTCTACACCGCAAATGAATAAACATCAGTTTGAGCATACTCAGGAGCCAAATATCTACAAGCAACATAAAAAGCAATTTTGTTAACTCAGAGAGAGAGAGAGAGAGAGAGAGAGAGAGAGAGAGTCCGAGGAAAAATTGGGGAAAAAATATGCCAGGACATACCCAAGAGTTCCAATCACCCCAAGTTCCACTCCTGCATCTCTATCAGGTTGCCATCTTGCCAAGCCGAAGTCTCCAACCTAGCAAACGAAGAGTTGGGTAATTTTTTTAGTTATTTCTTTGTTATGTTTGGCTAGGCCATTGTGGGTGGTATAAACATAAATACATGTGTGGTAAGGAGCTAATGGAGGCTGCAGGCTTTATTTGATATGTGAATCCTCTCCTAGTGCCATCACCACCACGCACTGTAATTTACTTACAGCATATTTGTTCTTGTCAAATGCGACAATGAGAAGGACTCTTTTCCCACCATCATTTAGTCAAAAGTGACAAAAGTTATGTAAAAATTGGATTTAGGAGGTTTTCTGAGGTAAAGGTCCTTTGTTCTTCCTTTTCTTTCCCTCACAAAAGAAACACAAGGAGAAATGAATACAAACAGCTGTAACTCCCGCTGTCTATGTCCAGTAAATATGCAACAATATCAGCAACTTTTACCTGTATACACAAATGATAATTGATATTTGAAAACTCTTACCACACATTCACTTTGAAGACATTTTCCAGCATTTTCCGTGATCTCCATGATCTTATGGTAGTGTCCGCTCCTCAATTCCCTCAACTCTCCACAATAAGGAACAATCATGGAGTCCAGATTTCCACATGCGTTGTGATCTAGTTTTAATGAATCTGCAGGCATTGGTTTCAGTTGAATGAATTGTGCTTTTACACATGGAAGGACCTATGGCTGTAAATAATAGTACGATCTCCGTGGACCAAAAAACAGACACTTGCTATCAATGGAGGACAGGAGATTGTTGCTTGAGTGTCCGCATCTTCAAGTGTGGAAGACATTGCAGAAGAAAACTGAGCACGTAGGTTTTGATTGGCGTCCATGCCTCCTCTATGAAGAGAAAAATTGTTTCAAGTTTAGATATAAAGAAAAAATAAGTTAAAACTTAAAACGAGCGGGGTAAAATAAAAAATAAAAAAACTACTAATGCTTCCCGAAAATGTCTAGAATTTCTGCACTTCCTGTATTATTCTTTCGTCAGATGATCCTGGAAACTTTGGCTTCTTGATATCTCTTGATTGGTGAAAAGCATTTCAAAAACTATTCCACCCAAGATCAATAGCTCGTTGATTTGTTTAAACGGCAGTTACTTATCAAGCGAAAAAAGATATCTTTGAACGGCAATAAAAAACCAAAATGAGGCAGGGAGAGTACAACATATGTTTGTAAGAGATATCACTAACCTAACAATATCATCTACGGAAGCAACATTATTTTTCTCTAGACTGAGCAATGATTCTTGTATATCTCTCTATCAACCATGAATCTTGTAATATAGCTCACCAATAAATAGACATACGAAACGTGCATCTCTCTCTATCTGTCATGAACAGAAAATAAAAATGAAGGTAATTTTTCAGGTGTGAAGTGTGACAAGAATGATGATGGGAAGCTCTCAGAAGAGGAAGTTAAGGAGGTGAGACAAGACTTGACATACCTTGTTAATACCTCCTTTTCTTGTCATTGTTCTCTCCAATGAATATAACCTACAATGGAACTTTTATGAAATTGTTATGGAAAAGGTGATAGCGATGACTGCCTCTGCGAATAAGCTAACGAATCTCAGGCACATGCGGCATCATATACAGCTTTAATCATGGAGGAGCTTGATCCTGACCAGTTAGGACATATTGAGAGCTCTCATAAAAAAGTGCTTCCAAGCACGCCGAACTCCAAAATGTTTTGTACAGTCAAAAGAGGATCGATTCTGTAAAAAGATGAGAACGCATAGAGGATCATACATTATAATTAGCTACACTTTTTTAGGCCCCTGTGGAAGGTACATATATAAAGGATCAGAGTTCTTACAAGAACTCACCAATTTTGGTGCGAGAAACTAAATGGACCAATAGAACCTCCCATTTATTTTAAATCCACAAAGTTTCTCACAAGTGGGATTACAAAATTTTCTGCTTTAACCAGATGTGGCAACTCGAAACTCTACTAAGAGGTATGGTGAGCTCTGAAAAAACCAACAAAATGGAGATGAAGGCGCAGATACTTGTAAGAACCATGATTCCTAAACAATACAGAACCCTCGTAAGCAAATTCCTATCTAAAGAGTCAGAAAAGATCCATGAGAACTGGAGGAAGATATGGTTAACCATAAACCTAATCCTTTTCGTTTGGAAGCTCAACTAATACAAACACATATTCACTATTCAACAACTAAAATAATTGGCTTTAGCATTACACCTTAGGCAGCAAATATAATAGTAATAAAGAAAGGCTGAGAAGATTTAAATGAAGGCTTAATGGAAGTTTTAACGATGTATGCGTAGCGGTTGTACCCAGTGTTCTAAAGAAGGTCTGAAGGCTGAGTACTCGGCGCCTAGTCGGCCCCCCTCTCCGACTAGCCCGACTAGGCGCCGAGTACTCGGCCCCGGAAGCTAGAAGGTGCCCGGCTGCCCTGGGAGCACCTAGCGAGTTTTAGAACCTTGGTTGTACCCTCAACTCTTTATTTTGTATAAGTGCAGTTGTAGCCTCAACTCAAAGACTCCTACAACTGTAAAAATTTCTCAATTGTTGGATTGTTTCCATAAGTTCTGTCGATATATAAGCAGAAAAACTCGGATACTTATTTAGGTGAAGATACATATTGGTCAACAAATCTATTGCAGATATTTGATACATCCATTATGCCCTGAATCTGACCTGAATTTTGACCGAGGAATAAATAAAAAGAAGCAACCATAGCTATCGGAATATGCAGCTTAGCATAAATTGTGCACATCAAGATTATTGCAGCTTAGCATAAATTGTGCATATCAAGATTATTCAGCAGAAGATTTGGGTTCATACCAAAATCATGAACAAATGTCACTGAGGAGACTGTAACCATTGATAATTTGAGACCACCTCCGGCGATTGAACAGTCGCAATTGACGATGGGTTTCTTTTAGTATTTGTGTTTCTTTGTGAACTGAAACACAAGCCCGCCATTGTTCGACCAAGCGAGCTTCGAATGAGCGCAGTCTACGTCGTTTCGATTGACCGGAGCTAAGTTGCCGACGGTTTCTCGGAGATGATTCTTATCGATAGGAAAGGTACAGGGTAAATGGGAGAGTGAGAGAGTATCACCATTGACGACGTCGTTTCTAAAAGAGACGCAAGCTTACGTGGAACCGGTTGTTATGGTTTCGATTCAGTATAGCGAAACCTATTTTAAGAAACATTAATTCAATCAGATCAATTACTAATTCATTTTCAAATAGTGTACTCCCTCTGTCCCAATTTGTTTGCTCACTACGAAACTACGTGTAATTTTCAAACTAAAAAATAATGTACTTGCAAAAATAATTTTCTAATCAATGTGGATCTTATTTGATAGATCTCATTGAAAACTTTAATACGGTGCAAAAAAAATTCAAAAATTATTTTGATAAATACATTAATTTTTAGTTTGAAATTGCACGTAGTTTTGTAGTGAGCAAACAAATTGGGACAGAGGGAGTAATTTTTTTACATGATTTGTGCTTTTCTTAGTTCCACAATATGAATGTCTTAGATCATTAAAATAACATTCATATAGATAGAAAATGTACTTAAAATCTCCTAAGAGTTGTTGATATGGAAGAGGATATAATTCCATGTATCTAAGTCCATTTTAAGAAATAGAAATTTATGTAGATTAAGTACTAGCATGTATTTTTTTCACAAGATATTTGTACATCATATATTTCATAATAATTTATATACGAAGAATGTCTCGGATCATTAAATAATTATTGATATAGGTAGAAATCGTCTCAAGAGTCCTTAGAATTAAAACGGCAACGTTTTGGGTTCATGACATAGGTTGAACCTATGTCATGACGTGGAATATATTTTTACCAGAACAAAAAAAAACAATTTGTAAACCTCAAAATCCATTTTCTTCGATGTGTACAGAGAAAGAGAGGGGGAAAGGGAGAGCGACGACCACAACCGCAAAACCCACCACCACCGGCACCGCCTCCCGCCTCCCTCTCCACCTCCTACTCCACCTCCGGCAACGAGCACACCATCACCGAGAATGAAGCGAAACAGACGAGCACGAACGCGACAAAGGTCTCTCTCTCTGCTTGTTCCATTCCTCCCCTATGTTGCACTTTTTCAAATCACCATAAGGGAGGCAAATGAACCGATAGGTTCATAAACAGATTGAGCTCGATTTATTTAATCTCAGCTGGTTAAGTACAGATCTACGATGAACGAGCTTGAGTCTTATTACTAGGTATGAGCCCACCCATGCTGACCATAGCTCAATTGGTTCATCCTTACGAATTCCAGCACACTATTCATTTGGCATTAAGGCATTTTGATGCATATGCTGTTCGGGTAGAATCTCATTCGAAAGATTCATAGAACGAAACTACAAATGGGAGATAGTTATCGAAGTTTGAGTGCACCATTGCTGATTTGATTTCGGCATTTAGCTGGCTAGGGAGCAGGATTTTGTCATTCATGAGGCAGATCGTATTCTGGATGTGGCATTTAAGAAGGCATTGAATCCAACAGTTTCACAGCTACCAAACCACGTACAATCTTTTATTTTCTCAGCAACTCGGTCGAAGTTAGTCAGCATCTTGCAGGACTCAGTTTGAAGGATCCAGAGTACCTTTTAGTATACATGAGGAGTCTGCAATTATAGTTCTTTTCGACAGAAAATGAGATACATTGTGGAGCTTTACAAAGGCAAATCTTAATTCAAAGATACTTGTCTTTCTTTCAAGCTGCAAACAGGTATCCTATACAGCATTTGTGTTTTCCTTGATATGGCAATACAAAGCATGTGATGATTATGAAGTGTTGGTGGTCTTTGACAATGTGTAGAAAATAGTCTTGGGGTATTGTTGTATTTCTTATATTCTTATACGGGCCTTTATGTTATAAGGCTTTTATATCTTTGTACCCTAGATATAAATGTTTTGTAATCAGACTTTTGCACAGTTAATAGAATACAAACAGAGGCAAGGGTTTCTCACGTTCTCTTCTTTCCCACT
>JAXBDA010007324.1:0-17910 GCA_036023075.1 Gaultheria prostrata
AATGTTTCCTAAAAACCCACAAATGTTTAGTAGAGACCGAATAATTTTCGGGCAAACGGGGTGCATTTTCAAAATAAAACCTTCCCCGTTCGTAACTTGGCTTCCGGACCCAAAAAGAATCTTTTTCCCGGACCAAATCTTTTCCGAACGACACAAGAGTCATCAATTATTTTTAAACCGTGTCTCGGGTACCAAAAAGATTTTCCTGACACCGGAAGTGGCCGTCCACAGGGACAAAAGACCAAAGGACACCCAAAGAGCTAAAAGCCCAAACATCCAAAGAGAAACTTTGAAAACAGACTCCCTAAGCGGCAACAAAACCCAGAGAAAGCGCACCACCAAAACACCCTCAATCATCCTCTGAAGCAGAGGAAACATAAAGAAGACAAAACCCACAACACCAAAGCGATCCACCAAAATTAAAAGCAAAGCAACAACAAAACAGGCACCAAAAGCACGCCCAAATGGGACCTGAATACGCTCTAAGACAGCTCTCCCACTCTAACCAAAAGCACCATACAAGGCTAAAAAAAAAAAATTAGCAAACAAAGGTGCTCCTCTTCCTAAGCGCAAACTCCTATTATTTTGCCAACATTTATTGATGTTAGAAACTCATCATTTATAACCTCATGATCTTGGCTTGACCCTTGTGAGGAAATTGAGTTCGGGACAAACTCACTATGTCCAGAACCCATGCAAGCCTCATACATTTGACTTCTTATCCTTCTTCTGTGCTTGGCTAGGCGAAGGTCCACAAAATATCAATGGCCTTTATTTGAGACGCTCTGAGGTTGTTCCCTGACTCAATGACTAGAGGATCAATGGCAGGGCAAAGATCCACTAAAAGATCAATCCTTTCAAATGGAGACGCTTTGATATTGTTCCCTAGCTGGGCTTTGATTCCACTGCCATGGTCCTGATGAGTGACTAGAAGTGGGCCTGTTGAATCCTCTACCCATGAATCCAAACCCATATAATTAGCAATAACATCATTACCCAAAGATTGTGTAGCAATCTGATTCTCCCTCGTGTTTGAAGCCAAAGGATCAGCCTCGCATGGAGAAGTGACCCCCATTTCCAAAGGATTCTCCAAAGCCTTTTTAACATGAGATTGTAACACCACTTCAACTTCAGTCACGCCTTTATTTTCTTAAACAATAATATATTTTTCACATAGAGGTCAACATCATCCACGGTCAAAGTCAATACATCACGATAGTCAAAGAGAGGTCAAATGTCTGGCGTACCCATATTACAGGAGAGTCTAACGTTTACAAGTTTTTAATAAAAGCAAATAAATTTACAAATTACAAGTTCATCTTTTCCAAAAAAATAGTACTAATCAAAGATGATCCAATAACTCATCCAATGAGCTTTCAAAAAAGAATAGATCATGCATACACATCCACACGCCAAGCCATGATCATCCTTGTTGAGTACCTAAAAATTATAAGGGTGAGCTCACTAGCCCGTAGGAAACATCTATCTATTCTAAATGGAAATGAGATGCTCATGAGGTGGAACAAAGGATGAGAAAATCAAATAAGAGAACTAAAGGAATCATAAAGGACTCTAAGAAAGATGCACAATCCAAGATTTACCAACTTGGGTCAACTATCGCTCCGTTGTGTCCAATACGTACTCGATACCCTACTCGTGTTCTCAATATTCTCGTCATGCGTCTTATTCATTCATTTCATTTAATATACTCCAGACATACCATAAAGGCTTCGTGTCACTCCGGGCATGCCATATAGGCCCTGTGTCACTCCGGGCATACCCTTTCGGGGCCCGTGTCATCATTTCCATATTTTCATCATCATTTCATGTTTATCAATGTCATGTCAGTGTCCATGCACAATCTCAATTCAATGCAACGTTAAAAACCCTAGTTCAGTCGGTTCTCGCCAAACTATTGTCGTTAGGTGTCAAACACATAACACAGACCCCTAGGAAAACTTAAAGAATCATTAAATATGCTAAATTATACTCATGACACGTATCTCAAGGAGTTTCAAGTCAAATCGGTATGGTTCTAACATGTTCACATACAATGGAGGTAGTCACTCACTTTTGTCCTTGGTACCAGTACATGCCTAATAGGTACCAGTACCATAGCGGGCAACCTCTCTAATCATTGACAGGTACCAGTACCTGCCTAATAGGTACCCGTACCACGGCGTACAAAATTTCTAATTTCTGACAAGTACCAGTACCTGCCTAATAGGTACCAGTACCACAGCGGGCAGCCTCTCTGATTATTGACAGGTACCAGTACCACATCGTGCAGAATTTTTTTGACAGATTCAAGGGTTTCGAGTGAGGCTTGGTTTAGATGATTTCAAGGGCTTAAATGAGTATGTTAGGCAATGATTTAAAGATCCAACAACACATTAACATAGTGCATGATCAAATGACTTGATTTATTAAGTCTCCTCAAATCAAGAGGTGATTATAACATGATACAATAGGGTTTATACCAATTTCAAGCAAAATCATAGAGTAAGGCATATAGTTGATTATGGGGCAACCAAATGGAGTTGAAGACCACATTGATGAGCATGTAACAAGTATAAGTAGCAACCCAAAGTGACTAGAAATGCCACCTCCAAGATTTGAACAAGAATCAATGGAAATTGATCAAGAATAAGGATCATGCACACCCATACATCTTATTTACATAGAGAATTGAAGGATATCCCCTACCTCAAGTGAGATTGAGCTTGAAAAACCTCCAAGTAGCAAAAACCCAAACCCTACCTCAAAATTCCAAGTGAAACCCTTCAAACACCAGGGTGAAACAAGTGCACCAACGTGTAGATCACGAAATTTTAGGAAGATTTTATGAAGGAGTTGAGGTTGGAAGTGAGTATTTGGCTTGGGTTGGTGAGGAGATTGAAGAGGAGAGTTGTGGAGGAGAGAGAGAAGGAGGGCCGGCCTCTTTTGGGGTTGAGTTCTCTCTCTCGCTCTTCTCACACACTACACAAAATACACACACACACACACATAATGAAATTACACCCAAGGCCCAAATGTAACTTGTGTAATTCAAATTAACCCTTATGTCACATATAACACACCACACATCATCACTTAGTCAATTTCATCATTTCTCATCATTCCTCACATTACCCCAATATTATTTACAAAAAATAAATATAAATCTTCGGGTCTTTACACCTTCTTCAAGGGACTCGCACACGAATGTCTCTTCCACATCGTTAACAACATTATCCACTCCATAAATGTCTGCCCCATTATCTTAATATGAGAGCTTCTCTCCTCTACCAAATTAGGCTTTGCATCTCATTCTTACTTGCCAGTTGATCGTCTTCACCCAACTCCCCTTCCACTCTCACATGAGTGGGTTCCTCTTTACTTACTGGGAATTTTTCAGCTCTCGATCAATGGTAGTCATTACGACTTGCTCCTAAATAATCCTTATTGGAAAGCTCTCCCCATTACATTGCATCACAATGGTTTGATTAATACTCCCTCCGTCCCAAATTGCTGGACCCTCTTTCTATTTTGGGATGTCCTAAACTATAAGTCTCATTTCTAAAAATATCTATCAAAACAAGGTCACTTTCCAGTTTTACCCTTAAAAAGTACTGTCCCCATCTCAATTGGCATGTCTATTATCTTTTATTTCATAACGGTTTTTATGATTTTGAAAGTTTTGTATAATAAAACTAATTGATATCTATCAAACAAGATCCACATTGAATACGTTTTGAATTTGATATAATAAATTAGCCCCACAAAATTGGCCACATTAATATCGACTGGACTTAAGGGCAAAACAGAAAAGGCAATACAAAGTTTTCATATACCTTAATAAGTTGGATTCCTCAAAAGGGTCCAGCAAATTGGGACGAAAGGAGTAGTTTCCATGAAGGAAGTAGGAATTAAAACTTTCCCCACTACAAAATTCCTTTCCTTGACTGTATCATCATCTAATGTGATCATCTCGCCCTAAAGTTTCCAATCTTAGAGAAAGTGTTTGTGCACAATACATGGATGGGCACCCCATAACAACTTAACCACAATGATCTAGAGGATAATAAGCGCATTTTAGGATTCCACTTTTCAATTTTGTCACCAATACATTCCTTAAGATAAGAAAGATTACCTCTAGTGAACGCCAAATCCATAGCGGTAATTGATTCAAATGTCAAAATGATCTGTGACGCCCCGAGCTCCCTAACTTTGATATTAGGTCCAAGTTTATGTTCAATGGCCTCCTTAACATCGACAGAGATCTTATGGAAGAAAGCTTTGCGATTGCACTCCTCCAGAGCCATTCCTGCGTTGCATCATTTACTGAAACAGATAAAGATAAAGAAGAAGAACTTCTATGATCCTTCACCACCTCAGCAAAGGACCATTTCCCCCAATTCTGATGGGCAAAATTCTCCAGATCAACACCTTCTCCTTTTGCCACCCCTGTTAGAGCTTTCTTCTTATGATCTTGGTTTACCCCTTTTTGTCCAATAGTTGCCTTTTTGACATTTAATTTCCTATCCTCAATTCCTAGCCCATTGGTTCCACTAGTAGCAACATCAGCTGAGACAGAGCAGCTATAACGCACGAAACCAAATCTCCTACTAGTGATCTTGCTCCTCTTCTATAGATCCTTTGTTTGGGCCTCCGAATCATCAAATTTGTCATTTTGGGAATAATCGAACTACTAATTACTCAATCAATACAACTCTGTTTTGACCTAGGTTTGGCAATAGTTACCTTTTTTATTCTAGTTTCCAGATTTTAGCCTAACTCAAATCTTTCCATTTTTGGTAATTTTTGCAATTTTTTTTTAATTTTATGGTTAGCCGGCAAGTGTTGCATTTTTTGGTTATTGCCTAGGGTTTCCTTAGCCTCCTATACAAGTGTATGAATAATGTAAGCCATCGGGCTAAAGAGTTGATGATTACCAAACCAAACCGAGCCTTATGTCCCAAATCAATTGGGGTCGGCTACATGAATCCTTTTCCTCCACTGAGCTCTGAAAGAGTTGATGATTAATTAATAAAAATTGAATCTTTAGAGAGTTTTACTAAATTCTAGTTCTTGATCGTCTCTTCCCATTTGCTTCCCTGCATCACCCTCTCTTACCTCTTTCGCCATCCAAATTTACATGAGAGTGTACTCCTTTCTCAGTTTATTTTCTTTTTTCTTGAAAAGCCTCAATTCAGAGGAGCTTTTTTTTTCCGTTAACTGTTGTCTGGGGCAGCTTGATGCAGCGAAGCCAATGAATTTGATGGACGTGAAACAACAATCACAAAAAATGATTGAGTCGGAGATACTCTCTCCTTGAACAACCAATTTTGAGTAAATACTCAATTTTTCTTTAAGGGAAATGCTAACGGGTGCAATGTTGCGCCCATTAAGGGTACAAAAAGGTACACTTATTGGTAGGGATGGTAATGGATCGGTTTGGTCCGGGTTTTGCGATTACCATACCCAAACCCAAAGATTTTATCTATACCCAAATCCAAACCGATATCCGACGGGTATAAATTTTAGTGCACCATAACCAAACCATATGGATTTCGATTTTATCCGAACCGCACCAACCCGCATTAATATTCATTTCATTAATGAACATATGAAGGAAAAAGATTATATATTAAAATAAAAGGTAACATGCGATAAGATTTTACCATTTAACATCTAAATTCCAACATAATTAAAGGAAATAACTAAATAATAAAATTTTCTTAAGGTGTTCCTATAGAGACTCTTGAGACTTCAAGGGGTTTGAGAGGAATAAGGAGGGCTATGAAATGAAAAGTCACTAAAAGGTATAAATTGAAAAATAAAAATTACATGTTTATAAAAAATATAATATATATGTTTTGTATATATATATATATATTATATGGATCGGTTTGGGTATGGGTTTAGCCGAATACTTGCTAAGACCAAACCCAAATTCAAACCCACTGGATATCATGTTTCGAAACCAAACCCACCCCATGGATAGGAAAAAATATAAAAAACCACCGCGATAGGGTCGGTTTGGTTCGGGTATCCATCGATTTTGGGTGAAATTGCCATCCCTACTTATTGGATCCCACTTGTACTATAAAGTACACTTTTACAAGTGGGACCCAATAAGTGTACCTTTTTGTACCCTTAATGGGCACAATGGTGCGTCCGTTAGCAAGACCCTTTCTTTAATTCAACAACAATCAAATTTTAATGTCACCCTACTACTTGTTTTATACTAGAAAACGAGGACCGAAAAGGAAATAGCAAAACAGGAAGCTAAATCCCGGTAAATAAAGAAATAAAGGAAAATGAAACATTATACTAGGAAATCAATTACTCTAATTTGAAAAATCCTATAATTATCACTACAAGAAATTAGGCATTTAGCGAGGAAAGTTTTAGCGAGGAAATTTCCTCGCTAAAGACATACTATTTGCGAGGAAATTGATGTTTCCTTGGTAATCGGACAAAGTTTTAGCGAGAAAATTAATTTCCTCGCTAAAAAATTTATTTCCTCACGAAAGACACCCTTTTTGCGAGGAATGCATATTTTCCTTGCTAAAACTTGTCGCTGAGGCGCCAACAATCTCTCCCGCCAAACAAGTATTTGCGAGGAATTGAAAAAAATACCTCGCTAATTGTTGCCGCCAATTTGCGAGGAAATAAAAAATTTGTAACTAAAATGCAATAATGATTATTTGTGTTGCCTAAATTGGACGCTAAAGTTCCAAACAATTTGCGAGGAATTTTTGTTGCTACAAGAAGTTGGTTATTTGTGAGGCAATGAAAATTTTCCTCGCTAAAAGGCAGTAGATATTTCCTGTGGCAATTTTTTTGGACGCTAATGTTCAAAATAATTTGCGAGGAATTTTTGTTGCAACAAAAAAGTTATATCGCCAAACATATGAAAACATATTTGCAAGGAATTTTCCTCGCATAAGGGTTCATCATTTTGTGAGGAAAACTTTAAATCGCCAAACATATGAAATTCCTCGCAAATTGATTTCCTCGCAAAAGGGTTCACTCATTAGCGACAAGTTAAATTTCCTTGCAAAAAAATATATTTTTAGCGAGGAAACAAAATTTTGGACGCAAAAAACATTCGGAGACTACCCATTTGCTAGGACTTGGTGACGAATGAAATTTCCTCGCAAAAAACATTTTGCGAGGAAATTGATGCATTTAGTGAGGAATTTATTTCCTCGCAAAAACCCTAATTTCATGTAGTGATAGCAAGATATAGAAATAAATATTCCTACCACATTAAAACAAACTAGGAAAGTAAAATCTTGATTAAAATAAAACTCACCTACTAAAATACTTCCAATATTGGTCTACATCACAGCTTCTGCTGCGACTAATTCCGGGGCCCTGAATTTAATGACCGGACAAACTTGTAGTAGTCAAAGTTTGGAATGTTTGGCTTCCATAAAAGAATGAAACCTATGGCCTCATGGGAGCCTTTTTGAAAAGTAATTGGCAAAGGATTTGTAACCCCATTAATCTACCAAACAAATTTATAACCTATCCAACCCTCACACTAGCATCTTTTTTTTTTTACCTTACCAAAAAAACAAATTATACCCTATGAAAGTGCTTAAAATCCTAGGGTACCCTATGAAAGTGCCTAACACCTTAGGGTACCCTATGAAAGTGCCTAAAACCCTAGGGTACTCTAGGAAAGTACACCATAAAACTTAAACCCTAGGATACCCTATAAAAGTGCCTAAAGCCCTAGGGTACCCTATGAAAGTGCCTAAATCCTATGGTACCCTATGAAAGTGTCTAAACCACTAAAACCCTATAATAGGAAAGTGTATCATAGAACCCAAACCCTAAGGTATCCTTTGAAAGTGCCTAAATCCTAAAAAAAAAAAAATTCATGGACCTTAGACCTTGTAAAACTTTAGCATAGACTAAATGGCCAAATAAGTCTCACTTCTGGACCCTAGAACTATTAACCGTTCTCATAACCACTTGGCCAAACCCCTCGGGGAGGTGGGGTTAATCCAAAGGAGCTATTAGTCACATAATTCTTCAGTGATACTATATTTTTCTCGTTTTAATACTCGTTCCTTATTACTATGTGTTCCTGCGATTGCGAATTTCAATAATGTTAAGAAGTATTTGAAAAAATACTTTGACGCTAAGCTTGCGGCTTGCGCTCTAATTAGCGTGTGTCAAAATCATTGTCTACAAAAGTGGGAGATCGAGCAACAGAGTGCATTCTGTTTGCACTACTACAAAAATGTATAAAGATCATGCTTCAAAAATAAGAAAGATCTCAGTTTTTGTAAAAACGTGATAAAAAAAATAGGAGTTAGATTTTTTATTACAGTTAAGTACATAAACTGAGATGAAAAATAGTTTTAATCTTGGGCATCTATAAAACGTGATTGAAAATAAAAATAAATTTAAGCTTTAATCTCAGTCATTTAAAAAGTGTGATTGTAAGTAAGGGCTTTAATCTCAGTCATTTAAAAAGTGTGATTGTAAGTAAGATGAGATAATTTCATTTTTATTTTTAAAACTGTATTTCATCTCGGTTTATGTACTTAATCATGATAAAAAAATCTAACTATTATTTTTTTATCACGTTTTTACAAAAATAGAGATCTTTCTTTGTTTTTGTCTTGTTAAAGAAAGCTCAGAATGTGATGGATATTGCAGAACGGTTGGGAGTAAAAGTTTATGGGGAGAAAAGTTTCAATTTAATGAAAATTATTGAGTTGGAGGATCAAAATTATGCTGAGAGAGAGAGAGAGAGAGAGAAGAGGAAATTTAGATGTTTTGATGGAAGGGAATTTTGCTGAATTGGAAGATGGGATATCCCTTTTAAACCAAAAAAAATTATTGTCAGAAACTCATAGAATATGTGTTGAACCAAAAAAAAATATTGTTGTAACCAAAAATTAAACTTTCTCAAACAAGCTTGGAAATTACAAGAGTACATCAAGCCTAGAAAATCGTAGTTAATAGTCAATAAACTAATATGGGCAAGTGAAAGACCTGCAAAACTATTATATATATTAAATAGTTCAACAACATAACGAAATGCATAATTGGTGGGGTGGATAGGTGTTAGTTGTCTTTTGCAAGAGGTCAAAGGATTAAATCTGGATGGAAGCAAGGTTTGCAAGGTAAGATAGTTTTTGGACGCCTATATTAGCGAGAAATTTTTTTTCATGTCGGTTTTTCCCATATTTTTAATCATGGTTTTACTAAAAACAGAGATCTTTTCTCTGTAAACAATCACGGTTATTAGGCAAAACTGAGATGTTTTATTGTCAAAGATCTTTTTTCCTAAGCAAAGAATTTATTAATCTTTGAAAACGAATTACAAAGATTAAAGGGACTCAAGGCTGAAAACGACAAGGGCCCAAAGGGAAAAAAAAAACAAAAACAGGAAGGGTGGTAAGATACCAACCAGGAACCTGAATAAAAACCCAAAACAACACTACTGAGACACCCCCAAAAGCTACCGCTAGACAACGAAACAACCTAGCATAAACCTTCCCCTAAACCCACCAAGAACAATAAAAAACTAGAAGCATTGAACACACCCTAAAAAGCAAAACCCCCCCAAATGACGAATTAAAATTCCTCGGACAAGGAGACATCTACATCCAAATCATCAAGAGCTTCAATCTCCTTTTCAGAACCTTCCTCCAACTCATCAAGAGCTTCAATTTCTTTTTCAGAAACTTCCTTCAATTCATCAAGAGCTACTACAATCTCCTTTTCAGACATATCAACACCCTCCAATTCCAGAATTTTTTTAATATTAAAGCTCTTCCTACCATGAAATTTTACCCTGAAAGAAGCATTCGTATCCATATACTCACGAGCTTGCTTGATTAACATCAAATTCCTATGGCGAATGTCACAAAATGAAATAGAAGAGAGAGAAACCTCCATCTCTTTTTTACCCGAAAAAACCCACCTTAACCCAAAATCAGAAATAAGTTTATGCTTTTTGATCTTTTAACCTCCTCTCCAACTTTTGAACTACTTTATGAACTGACCGCTTATTAGAGTTACAAAGCCCCACATTTGATAGAATGACTCTCTGAATATTTTGCCTCCCTTACCCCCCCCCTGCGTTGATAGTGATACGTTCCTGGGGCTTGATGCCAAACTGAAATCCCACCATGTCCACAGCCTTCTCTGGAACAAATTCTTCTTGAATATCCAAAAGTCTCTTAGCATTTCCTTCATTAGAAATACAAAGAGCATGAGCATAACAACCAACAACGTCAAGACCCCCTAAGAGGGTGTTTGGCCCCCTATTTTTCTCCTTTTCACTTTCTATTTTTCTCTTTTTAGGTGTTTGGATGATAACATCCAAAACACATTCTTGCAGAACTCATTCTTCATTTTGCAAATTCTAAGCCAAAAGGAGCTCCGGAGCTCCTTTTCAATTTCTACTTCTGGGTTTCTCTCATCTCTCTCTCCCAAAATGCATTCTGCACATTTCTCCCAAACACTCATCCCAAATTCAAAAGTCATTCTGGCCATAATCCAAAAAATCAAAAAGCCAAAAAGTTAAAAATGAAAAGCTGAAAAGTAGGCTCCCAAACACCCTCTAAGTCTAATCCATCACTGACAGAGTTTTCCATTAATAGATTAGTATCCCCAACAACAGACTCAAAACTTCCAGATTCAAAGGCAAGAGCACCGTTACCCTTGCAAGCATTTAACACCGCATTCTTGCTACCATCGATAGTCACTTGGAATGTATCAATTTGTCTGTCATCTTTATCCCACCTTTCTTTTTCCACGTCAATCTCCTCTTTACTGAAGTTGTCTTCCTCCTCATTCTCGGCGACATCAACAGAACTAAAGGAATCGTTGTCCGATTCGGTGACTGCATGAAACACATCCGGATTTACTTGCTTATGATCCTTCTTCACTTTAATGATCGATAGTAACAACTGTGCGTTCCCATGAGGTCTCAGCCAAAGGATCCTCGACCACTTTGATTGGAAAGACATCTCCATTAAAATTCAAATTCACAACCTCGTTAATACATTCCAAGTGATCTGTGAGGATAAAGATTCTCCCTTTATCGAAAGCAAGGCTTTTGGCTGTCAACTCATCAATTTTAATGGTTTCCCCCCATAGCTTGCCAATATTGACAAAAGTTTGAGTGTTCCATACATGTAGCGGCACCCCAATGCATGATACCTAAGTGCACCTAGATGGTTTCACACGCTGTTTGTTCCACACCTCCACGGTATCAAACCATTTTGAGAGACACTTTGATTCATCCTTGAGAAAAGATGACAGAGAATCCTTAGAATCAAAAGAAAGGAGCACTTGGAGACCGCCCATGGATCAGATATGAGCTTCCCAAATCCCATGACTAATGAACAAATCTTGCAAAGTCTGAGTGTCTTTATATTCCAGAAGTTTACCCACCGCACTAAGTATAAATTTGTTCACCATCACCAAAAGAGGGTGAACAAAACCCTCACCCTGATTGGTTTAAATGGTGTGAGGTCCACGGAATCAATACACTTTTTGGTAAGCATGACATCACTTTGTGGTGGGATCCACACCATTTTTGGTAGACCTCACACCATTTCAACCAATCAGGGTGAAAGTTTTGTTCACCCTCTTTTGGTGAGGGTGAACAATTTTTTTTTCCACCGCACTCGTCTCCAACCAATTCAAACTACCCTCTTTTACAACCACTTCTTTACTGATACCATTCCTCCCATTCTTAATAGCATCGTCAAAAGAATGATAGCTTTTAGGCAAGTTCACCTTGGCATCTCCCAACTTAGAAGATTGGTGGTAATAATGAGCTCTGAATCTACTTCTAGATCCAGGGAATTTGGCAAAGTTAACAAAGATTTTGAAACCTCTAATAACTATCCCGTTAAGAGCTTTAACAGCCCTAGAAGCCTCCTCTCTGCTATTGTATCTAATGAAACCAAACTTCATGTTAAATCTAGCACTTCTTTTGTTGGGAATAAAAGAATCCACAACAAATCCATAATGATCAAATAACCGACATAGCCAACCTTCATCCATATCTAACGGTAAATTATCCACATAAACAGAGATCAAACCTGAATCAAAACCTTCAACAATCTGGTTTCTGAAACCCACCTTAGCATAACGTTTTCTAGAATCTTAGTGCCCTCCTTCAAAGCTTCTGCTCCCCATAGATCACACGCAAGCAAACTATACAGGCCGGCGACGTCGAGATAAGAAGAGAGAAAAGGAAACCAGGGACTGATCTAAGAGGAAGTGAAAATGGCAGCAAAATGGTATGAGAGAAAGGGAGAGAGGTGAAAACGGGATGGAGAGATACTGGTGAAAGGGGAATGATGAATGCCGGCCGGCATCGGCCGCCGGAAAGGCGGCAGAGGATGAAAGGGAAGAGGCTAGGGCTTCATCGGGTTCAAATCACAAATTTTTTTTTGTTTTAATCATAGTTTTTCATGAGTTTTCATCACGGTCTAGAACCGTGATTGAAAGATGGGGACTTTAATCACATTAGGTTAGATCACGGTTTTTCGACCGAGATTAAAAGTGAAATATCATACCAAAAGACCGTGATCTTTTGGTGATATGACTACCCCAGAAGAATGATGAAACCAACAACGTAGAAATTGTGGCCAACATGCATGCATGCATGGTGCCCCATTTGTTTCTGTAGTGCCCTTTCATGTCAGTGGCACATGGAATAGATGCCACGTGGCATGCTTGTTGGATACGGACGGTGAGGAGTATTATTATGTAGTCCCTCCATGTCTTGCTGGGGTGGGTGCAAATGGCTGTCTGGCCATGAAAACTTGTCTTTCCATCTCCTCTTCCATGACCCGTAGGCCCAGACTGTTTCCAACTTGCGTTATTCTATCCTTATCAATGGCGAAATACGAACATACATGTTTCACACGAAACATATTCATTATTGTGGAAGGCAAATTTTAGCTGTCCAGAAGCCACAGCAAGCTACGCCGTGAGCCAAAAAATACCAATTTTTCATCAGGTCATTTACCTATATATATAGATTTCACACAGGAGCTGAAGAACTGATCTTGAGGATACCATAGGTTTCAAATTGTTGTTATAGGAAAACGATGTTCAAAACAAAATAAAAATACAATCTTAAAAAAAAAAAACCCTTGTTTTTGTTTCCTTCTTAGGTGAATGAAGTAATAAACTTATATGTTTCTATAGCCTGTTTTATAGTACTCCATATCTCAGTTCTGTGGTTAAAATTCCCTTGTTTCCTTAGTTAATGAACCGCCAAAATATTGTCTTAACGAAGGATCGATCTTAAGCCAATCTTACTCAATTATGTTAGCCCTAGCTTCGGGGATAAAAAAAGAGGACATAAATGGGGGGAATTTATGCAAAAGAGGGGAGGAAAGGGAAGAGGATGCTCAAGGGAGGGGAATGGACATAAATGCCCTCATAAGTGGTCATATGAAGGGCACGACTGATTTCTGTCTAAATAGTTAACGGAACCCAACGGAGGGTTGACATTGAAACCAATTTTAAAATGCAAGGCTTAGTTTGTCCAAATTGAAACAAGAAGGACCAAACTGAACTTTTGCGTAAAGTCGAAGGGGTATAACAGAAATTTTCTCAAGAATTAGTTTATGAATATAAGTATCTCAAGTTATGCAAGAAAATTAGACAAACATGCGCGCGCGAACAGTTAGGTAAACTGTTAAGCCATGCGCTAGTCAAACAAAAAACTGTCATAGTGATACAAGGCATGAGAAGAAATTATTTAGTGATTTTTGGGCACCATCACGTAATGTATCAATATCTCTTTTAACACCACTTCTTTCTGCGGGATCCACTAAATAGTGAACTCTACAAAAAAATACATGGTGTTAAGAGGCATTCAAACGTGGCACGTTGGCAGTGCCCTAAAACCACACTCCACAAAAATGCATGGTGGTAAGAGGTATTGAGAAACAACGTGGTAGTTGGCAGCACTCTAAGACCAACCAATAATTTTTTCGGGGTTTTTGCCCTAAGACACATGGAATCATGGACAATCCCTCATATCCTACTGCTCTCACACTTTCCAAAGTCTCGTTTCGCTCCCTATCAACTTAATAGTAACAATAACATGAGTCTATATTACTATGTGGGTATGTATTGTGAGAAACGCACAAGCAGAGTCGGTCCTGGGCATAAGCCCACCAGGCGGCCGCCTAGGGTCACCAGTTTTTGGCTGGAAAATAGGACCCCTCAAGTTTGGTACTATATATTAAATATAAACTACCTCTTCTAGTTTGCGAATGTATTAGCGTAGCTCAGCGGTATGATGCGCCTTCAAGACCTGAATTCGTGTGTTCGATCTCCATCCTCTGCCTTTTTATAAGGCAAAATATTTTTGAACCTTTCACAAAAGATAGAATTCAAATGCAGCTAGCGAGGTTAGAACTCGCAACCTTAAACTCAAAAGTTAAAGTACAAGCAGTTTGCCCATAAGGTTATCACGTTTCTTGATTCGGACAAGTAATATATATGAGCAAAACTCAGAGGCCCATTTTCAAACCCTGCCTAAGGCCCCGAAAATCTCAGGGTCAGGCCTGACACAAGAATAGGAAACTTTTGAAGAAACCAAAAACAGAAAGCTAATAATTGAAGTTGAAACTGAAGTTAAAAGACGGAATGAGTTGAAGATTTACAAAACAGGTACGTTGGTCAAGGCTAGAGTAACTAATGCTATTTGTTAATTGTTAGTTCATCCCTCGCTAGCTAGTGCTTGCTAATTTCTGAACGAAAGCGTCAGAGAATGAAATGATCGAATTCTCACATGGAAGGAAGATGGTGTATAGGTATTGGGGCACCACATGGACCACCGAAACTTTTTTCCCCGTGTTCCCACATCCATTTTTGATAATCAGATCAACATCTCATTCATGAGAAATCCATCCGGCACTTACAAGATTTCATCGCAAATACAGAAAAGAACCAACACTACTAAATTTCACACATCCATTTGAGTGATGCTAATTAGAGATTCTCAAATGATATTAATCAAGGTCATTTTATTCTCCTGCTGCTAATTAATTATATATTATTTTGCCAAATTTTACCGTTTTACTCTAGTGGCACCAGAATAACTTTTTAATAAACTTTCATTTATCAGTCCAACGATCTACAAAGATTTCAACCCAAAATGTAACCAACCCACAAACATTGATGTGAACCTAAAATGAATATTGGCTGCATATATACCAACCTAATTGCATTTTTTCTTGATCTCTCTTTGCCAAAAATTAGCTTTAACAAGAGAAAGGACAAGCCATGAGAATTTCTCTAAATTAAGTGACCATATTTATATATATCATATGAGGTAAAAATGTAATGTTTCAATTTTTCTCCTTCACTAATCAAAATGAATAAGCAAGTGTTGGCTAGCTAGCTCATGCGGTAGAGCTCTTGGATGCTCCACACTGCATCATGGGATCGAGTATCATTCCCCCCTCCCCCATGTAATAGATTAGGAATGACAAATGAAAAAAAAAATGAATAAGCAATAATAGCAGTAAAAAAAAGCTAAAAGAGAACATGGATCAATATTTTAGGACGGACAAAATAAAAATATCAGGACTAAGAGCAAGTGCACAAGACTAGGCAAACATTTGCTTTTGGCTATTTTACCTTCCAAAAGCACCAAATCCATGCCACACCAAACAAGGCAAAAGGGAAGGCATTTTGCCTTTGGCGGTTGTGGCTAGGCATGTTTAGTCAGCCACTGTGCACAAGGCTTTGGTCTTTTAATTATTTTTTTTTCTCTCCCTCTCCCTCTCACACACACACCCTCCTCTTATGGGGCCTACTACACATTACTTTTTAATATTTAATAAAGATAGAGAGGAAAGTAAAGAGTATTGGTGGAGTGTGAGAAAAAATATGGGTAGGTAAAATAGAAAATGTGCACTGTTCACTAGTATTTTTTGCTAGTAACTGATGCACTTGCTCTGAGCATTCTAGTGAGGTGAAATTTTTTAAACATTCATTTCATGGATAAACGTGCTATGATAGAATGATTAATTGCCTGATCTAGTAAAAGTTTTTTCTTCATTTCTTGGGCCCCACTATTTGATTAAGAAGTAAGAAGAGAGAGGGGAACATGGGAGCCCCCTCCATATCTTCAATTTTGTTTTCAAGGTTCATCACCCAAACACTTGCATGTTCTTCCGAACAACTTCCTTCACCTTCGACAATTAAAACCTGCGCGCATTTAATGACAATAGCCCTTTTCCCTCCCTCCTGATGATCATCAATATTACTACAAATGTACTACCACTTCATTTCTCAGTTCTCACCTCCTAGATTGACGCGCATATATATTTTAGCAACCTTATGTACAGATCGATTCCTTCCATAACCTGATCAAACTAGCTAACTGACATCATAACTACTTCCAAGAAAAAATAATCTCATTATGCCTTATTCTCTTGTTTATCTTCTCCTTTGTCTTTCTTTGCGCGCAACTGCAACCAGTACTGGCAGCCGTCTTGGTATTTTTTATAAAGAAAATAATAAAGGAACATCGCACCTTCTTGGAAAGGTAAATAGAAATCAGCTTAACATGCATGAATTCTCTTATTGAAGTTTTATCATATACATATCCTATTGCCTTTTTCGTTGTTATAAATATTGGAGGGTTGCACATGCAGGCTGTGGAAAAGGAAAAAGTGCATAAGATTTTGATGCCATCCATGGCAATGCAAGATAAACTACTCGTTGGCAGAAGTAGCGATGAAACAAGAATCCTTAACTGTGCAATCACAAGTATAAAGAGGAAAGATTTAGAGGAGGTCTCTTGTAAGGAAAAGGAAGACAACAAAGGTTTGTCCAAGTTGAATTAACTGTGTTGCTTAATTTACTTTCGTTTGATCTCCTACACATTGGAAGAGATTCTTGACTGACTTATAAATTTATGCCATGCAAATATATATTTATACTGATGATATCAATAGGTACAGAATATGAATGAGTCCAATATTTTAGTTAACTAACCGAGATAATAATATGACATATGATTGCATAGGTACAACTAAGATAATTAAATGCTGATATATTGTTTTCAACTCAGTTTTTCCAATTTTTTGATCACAGGAAAAAACCATGGTAAAAACACAAAGACAACAGTAAAAAACTGAGATCTTTCTTTGCCGACGTTGCATAATCAACTACGACGCATATTTAGTACTTCTGATTTACACTAGACCTGTGGAACCATCAATGAATAAAAGCAACATATGCATGTAACTTTATATAGCACCTTTTTAACTATATTTACCCTGGAAAACAAACTAATCTTATTAAGAAGCTTGGAATTTAATTTTGTCTCGTTTCTTAACATGAAAGCTAAATAAATATAAGTTTTCGAGAATTACTATTTCTTCTTCTGCCATGATATGACGAGAATTGATATATATGACAAGAGAAATTTTGTGCCCTAGCCAACATGAGTATGTACTTAAATATGGAAAATATTATGTATATATAATGATCTTTAAAATCACTTATTAATGTTTCTACTTTCTACTTAATTTTGATATTGTGTATGCTGTTATTCTTAGTACTGGGACTGGCTGTTAATCATGAGGTTTTAGAACCAACTTCTCAAGAGGATCACCAAGAGGCAGCTCGAATAAAGGTAAGACTTGGATATAATATTGTGAATTTTTCATTGTTATGGAGTTGACTTTGTTTGAGGAGTTGACGACCAAGACTCGTGGTCACATTTATACATATACATATATATATATATATATATATATATATAGGGAATGCTTCTTATCCGGGATTCCCGTTTCCGGACCTCCATGATCCGAACATTTTTTTGACGATCCGAGCCGTCCAATGTGTTCAGAAGGTGTTTTCCAAGGTCTACGCGGGAAATCTTCAAAAACAAATACC
>JAXBDA010007325.1:0-17907 GCA_036023075.1 Gaultheria prostrata
GCGAGTTCCTCTTCTTAAAAAAGAGGTGGACCATGTTAACAAGTTGATGGAGGACCACAAACAAGAATGGGAAAAACATGGGTGTACGATAATGTGCGATGGGTGGACTGATAGGAAAAATAGGACACTGCTTAATATTTAATTGCCGTCAATCATTTTGTTGCATCTTTAAAGCTAAACGCCTAAATCGTTGTTGAAATACTATGTTTTATGACATTTGACTGTTTTATAAGTGTTTGCTTGTGTTGAAAGTATTATCTATATTAGAATTCTGCTTGTTTTAAAAAAAATTGTGCCTCGATGTCAAGAGGCGCGCGCCTCGCCTCGCGCCTCGCGCTTAAAGCTCCAGGGGACCATTGCGCCTCGGTGCGCCTATCGCTATTTAAAACACTTCTCCGTCGCACGTATGATCTTCATCAGTCGCTCTTTTCTATATCTCAGGGCAACTTATCTTTGGAAGAGTATTATGCTAAGTTTCGTCGTATTTGTCATGAACTTCGTGTCTGTGAGCCACTTTCTTCTGATATTCAGGTTGTGCGACGCCAGCGTGAGCGTATGGAGGTTGCTCGATTCCTATCTAGTGCTTCCACAGATTTTGATCCCGTTAGTAATCAGATTTTGGGATCTGGCGACCTACCTTCTCTCAGCAAAGTCTTTAATCGACTTCGTCAATCTTCTGCCTCCCGTTCTACACCACCTCATGCGTCTCCTTCTGAGCGTTCAGCTTTGGCTTCCGTTGTCTCTGGTGGTTTTGGATCTGGTAGTGGCCGTAATGGTCGTAGTCGTGATTCTGGGGTTAGCAGTCGTGGTTCTAGTGATCGTGATTCTGGTGGCCGTGATTCTAGTAATCGAGGTACTTCTGGGTTCAATGGTCGTAGTTCTAGTCGTGATGGAGGTAACTATGGTCGCACGTCAAGGGGAGGTGGTTCTGGTAGTTATGGTCGTGGTCGTGGTACCAGATTTTGTACTCATTGTAAGGGTACAAGTCATGCGGTGGATTATTGTTATAAGCTTCATGGTTACCCCAAGCTCATCAGGCTGTCACTTTTGAGGATACAGTGCAATCACATCAATCTGCTGATCAACCGGTGAATATTTCTGCTGAGGAGTACCAACGCTTTGTGGCATTTCAACAGTCATCTGCAGGATCTTCCTCCACTGCTACGCTTGCTCAGACAGGTTCTTCAGTTGCTCGTGTTGCCTCTTCTTCTGCTTCTATTCCTTGGGTTATTGATTTTGGTGCATCTGATCATATGACTGGTATTTCTACTTTCTTTACTCGTCATCAATATGTTGGTAAACTATCTCGTGTTACTTTAGCAGATGGTTCTACCACTGAGATTACTGGGTTTTGGTTCTATCCCTATCAATTCCTCTCTTACTTTAGACTCTGTGTTACATATTCCTCAATTTCCATTTAATCTTATGTATGTTAGTAAGCTTACCAAGTCTTTGAATTGCTCCATCACATTTTCTCCTCATGGTTGTATGTTTCAGGATCTAAAGACGGGGAGGAAGATTGGTGGGGGTACTGAGCGTGGTGGCCTATACTACTTTGTCAGTGATGTTCAACCTCAGTCTGTTGTTCTTCAGTCATCAGAGTCCCCATATCACCATCATTGTCGTCTTGGTCATCATTCTCTCCAGAATTTGAAGAGACTAGTACCTTCATGTAGTCGTATTGATATCTTGTCTTGTGAAGTCTGTGAGTTTAGTAAGCATCGTCGAGAATCATATTATCCTCGGGTAGAGCGTCGTGTGTCGCGTCCTTTTGAATTAGTTCATTCAGATATTTGGGGATCCATACATATTCCCAATTTAGGGCAATTTACTCATTCGTCTGCCGACAGTAGAGTGACTATCTCAGCAGAGGAATACCAGCGCCTTATGTTGATTCAGCCTTCCGCTGAGACTTCTTCCTCCACTGCTACGTTTGCTCAGACAGGTCCCTCTGTTGCTTGTGTTGCATCTTCTTTTTCTTCTCCTTGGGTTATCGATTCTGGTGCTACTAATCATATGACTGGTACTTCTAACTTCTTTTCTACTTGTCAATCCATTGATCAAACATCTCATGTTACCTTAGCAGATGGTTCCATTACTAAGGTTACTGGTGTGGGTTCGATCCCTGTCTCTTCATCCCTTACTTTAAATTATGTATTACATGTTCCACGCTTACCTTTCAATCTTGTGTCTATCAGTCAACTTACAAAATCCTTAAACTGTTCCGTCACATTTTCTCCTCATGGTTGTGTTTCAGGATCTCCAGACGAAGGAGAAGATTGGTGGCGGTGTTGAACGTGGTGGCCTTTATTACCTGACCCATAATCCTCTTGTTGCTCTTCAATCCTCAGATGCCTCATATCAGCAACATTGTCACCTTGGCCATCCGTCTCTTCAGAATCTGAAGCGTCTAGTCCCCTCATGCAGTTCTCTTAAAGAGTTATCATGTGAAGTTTGTGAGTTTAGTAAGCATTGTAGAGTGACATTTTACCCTAGAGTAGAGCGTCGTGTGTCGAGTCCTTTTGAGTTGGTGCATTCAGATATTTGGAGGCCTATTGATGTGCCTAATGTTTTTGGTTTTCAGTACTATGCTATTTTTGTGGATGATTTCTCTCGCGTTACATACCTTTATCTTATGAAAGAGCGATCTGAGTTGAAGTCTGTTTTTAAGTCATTTTACATGGAATAAAGACTCAGTTTAATACCTGCATTCGTATGTTTCGTTCTGATAATGCACGCGAATTTTTTCACAGTACTCTTTCTCAGTTTTTTGATGATCATGGGATTATTCATCAATCATCCTGCGCTCGGACTCCATAGCAAAATGGAGTTGCCAAACGCAAGATTCAACATTTATCCGAAGTTATGCGTGCCATGTTATTTCAAATGAAGGTTCCTAAGTCTTACTGGAGTGATGCGGTTCTTACCGCGTGCTATTTGATCAGCTGTATGCCCTCTACTGTCCTTGGCAGTCAAATACCCCATATGGTCCTGTTTCCCAGTCGTCCTCTCCACTCATTACCCCCTCGGGTTTTTGGGTGCACGTGTTATGTTCATGCTCTTGATCCCGGAGTAAACTGGACCCGCGGTCAATTAGGTGCATTTTCCTTGGTTACTCTCGGACTCAGAAAGGGTATAAATGTTATTCTCCACCATTACGTCGTCATTTTGTGTGTGTTGATGTCACATTTAATGAGTCTCTTCCTTTATATTTGGAGTATGTCCCTACCAATGATCTCCTTGCATCTGAGTCTGAGTATGTGTTTCCTATGGTTGTCCCGTCTAGTCATGCCCCAAAACCTTTGCAAGTATATGCTCGTCGTCCTAAACCAACACCACCTCAACCCGAGCCTCAGCCAGCGCTATCTCAGCCCGCAGCACCACCTTCACCCACATCGCCGTCTCCTCCTCCGTTGCGAGATCCCGACAATCTTGATCTTCCTATTTCCAAACGTAAAGGTATTCGGACATGCACTCTCCATCCTATTGCTCAATTTGTTTCCTATGATCATTTGTCCCCATCTCTTCGTGCCTTTACTACTTCGGTTTCTTCCATTTTTGTTCCAAAGTCTGTTCAGGAGGCCTTATCTGTATCTAAGTGGCGGATAGCTATGGAGAATGAGATGTCAGCCTTTCATCATAATGGCACTTGGGACTTGGCTCCTCTTCCTGCTGGTAAGACTACTGTTGGCTGTCGTTGGGTTTTCACTGTCAAGTATCTTCCTGATGGCACTGTTGAGCGTTACAAGGCCCGCCTTGTTGCCAAAGTCTACACCCACACTTATGGTGTTGCTTATTCCGAGACGTTCTCTCCTGTTGCCAAACTTGGTTCTGTTCGCATTCTTATTTCGTTAGCTGCGAATCTTGGTTGGCCGTTGTTTCAGCTGGATGTCAAAAATGCCTTTCTCCATAGGGATCTTCAAGAAGAAGTTTATATGGAGCAACCACTTGGGTTTGTTGCTCATGGGGAGCATCATCAGGTATGTCGACTTCGCAAAGCTCTTTATGGTCTCAAACAATCTCCTAGGGCCTGGTTTGGCAAGTTCAGTGATGCAGTTTTGCGATTTGGCATGCATCGTAGTCAGACTGACTATTCTATGTTTTCCCTCACTTCTGATCGCAGGAAAGTATTGTTGTTTGTATATGTGGATGATATTATCATTACCGGTGCTGACCAACAAGGTATTGATGAGCTAAAAACCTTCTTGCATCAGCAATTCCATACCAAGGATTTGGGAAAACTTCGGTACTTCTTAGGTATTGAAGTGGCCCGATCTAAAGAAGGTATTAGCTTATCACAGAGAAAGTATGTGATGGATATTCTTGAGGATACAGGTTTGTTAGGAGGTAGGCCTGTTGAGACTCCTATGGATCCACATGTTAAATTGTGTGTGGACCAGGGGGAGCTGCTTCACAATCCTGATCAGTATCGCCGGTTGGTTGGTAAGCTCAATTATCTTACAATTACACGTCCGGATATCTCATTTGCAGTTAGTTTGGTGAGTCAGTTTATGTCTGCTCCTCGTCACCCACATTGTGAGGCAGTTCTCAGAATTGTGAAGTATCTTAAGTTACATCCAGGACGGGGTTTGTTGTATCGAGCTAGTGGACACCTACGTGTTGAGGCATTCACTAATTCTGATTGAGCAGGAGGACCATCTGAGAGGAGGTCCACTACCGGATATTGTGTGTTTCTTGGTGGAAACCTTGTCAATTGGAAGAGTAAGAAGCAGACAGTTGTTGCCCGGTCTAGTGCAGAAGCCGAGCATAGAGCAATGGCACACACAACATGTGAGGTTGTATGGTTGCGATCATTTCTCGAAGAGATAGGGTTCACTGTTCAGTTGCCTATGCCGTGGTATTGTGATAATCAAGCGGCTATTCACATTGCTTCCAATCCGGTTTTTCATGAGAGGACTAAGCATATTGAGGTTGATTGTCATCTAGTGCGTGAGAAGTTGACTGGTGGTGTGATAGCTACTCCATATGGTGCCCAGTTGGCTGACATGTTTACCAAATCATTGTTCAAGCCACGGTTAGAGTTGCTGTGTAACAAGCTGGGACTTTTTGATATTTATTCTCCAGCTTGAGGGGGAGTGTTAGAATAGTTTTATGTCTTATTCATGTTTGTCCCACATCGCCTATCTTAGTCATGAAATGTGGTACACACTAATATAAATAAGATTAGCTTGTGTTAGGGTTAGTTAACACCCTTACACTTCTCTCTCTCTCTCTCTCAAATAACAATCGGTATCGTCGCTTAGTTGGTAAGTTGAATTATCTTACCAATACACGTCCAGATCTCTCCTTCGCTATTAGTATGGTGAGTCAGTTTATGTCAGCTCCTCGACTTCCACACTGGGAAGCTTGTCTTCGTATTGTAAAGTATCTTAAGGCTCATCCTGGACGTGTCTGTTTTATCGGTCCAATGGTCATTTGCGTGTTGAAGCCTTTACCGATGCTGATTGGGCAGGATCACCATCTGATAGACGGTACACTACTGGGTACTGTACTTTTATTGGAGGCAATTTGGTCACATGGAAAAGTAAGAAACAGACGGCTGTCACAAGGTCCAGTGCAGAAGCTGAGTATCAAGCCATGGCATGCACATCTTGCGAAATTGTGTGGTTGAGAGGTTTACTCGAGGGGTTGGGCTTTGATGTGCAGTTACCTATTCCTATGCATTGTGGTAATCAAGCAGCCATACATATTGCTTCAAATCCGGTATTTCATGAGAGAACAAAACACATTGAAGTAGATTGTCACATTGTTCGCGAGAAGATAGATGGTGGTGTGTTATCTACTCCATTTGTTTCTACAGGAGCTCAGTTGGCTAATATTTTCACCAAGCCATTGTTTAAACCACATTTAGAGTTCTTATGTAACAAGCTGGGATTTTGTGATATTTATTCTCCAGCTTGAAATGGAGTGTTACAATAGTTTTATTAGCCTTATTATCATTTGTCCCACATTGGCTAGCTACATATTGTCTTCCTCCCTCTCACAATATAAATAAAATCTTCTGTGTATGGGTATGTTAACACCCTACACACTTTCTTCTCTCCTTTCTAAATAACAGATATCTTCACTAACAGACCTCGTCTACCTCCTCCTATACAACTCTTCAAGCTCCACGAGCTCTGGATAAATTCCCAAACGTGACTCTTCCATCCTAGACCAAGAGCAGGGCCTAGGTAGGGCGCTTGCAGTTTGGAGGCTAGAGAAAGTGGGGACGCCAACCAAGACATTTAGCATCTTGGAGCACGAATCAGACCTACCAGCAGACAACTTCATGATACCACATCCTACAAGTCACGTTTGACCCTAGGACTTGTAAAGGAAGTCCCAATGATGAAACGATTCTCTTGACTGCTTGAGTTGATTAGCCTAGAGTTTTCTGTTTAGACTTTGGACACGTGGACTGGACGAAAACAGCCCCCTTACCAACCCTTCACTAACCCAGGTCCGCACCGCCACTCATACCTTACCCTTACCTAAGCCCCAGAGGTGTGGAATGTGTGAAGCGAAGTCCCACTTTGCCTGGGTACCAAAGTAATATGACATATATAAGCGTGAGGGCACCCTCATTTCATGAGCTAGCTTTTGAGGTTGAGTTCTACCTAAGACCGTGTAACATGGTATCAAAGGTGGGTACCAGAGATGGGTAGGGTGTGTGTCTCTAGCCTGCACGCAGCAAGTGCTGCCGAGTAAGCACGCTGCGCGTGAGGGAGGGTGTGAAGCGAAGTCCCACATTGCCTGGGTACCAAAGTAATATGATATATATAAGCGTGAGGGCACCCTCACTTCATGAGCTAGCTTTTGGGGTTGAGTTCTACCTAAGACCGTGTAACATGGTATCAGAGCTGGGTACCAGAGATGGGTAGGGTGTGTGTCTCTGGCCTGCACGCGGTAGGTGCTGCCGAGTGAGCACGATGCGCAAGAGGGAAGGTGTGAAGCGAAGTCCCACATTGCCTGGGTACCAAAGTAATATGAAATATATAAGCGTGAGAGCACCCTCACTTCATGATCTAGCTTTTGGGGTTGAGTTCTACCCAAGACTGTGTAACATAATGTACACAAGAAAACAAACCCCAGAAAGGAGTATCGGCCGCCATCTCATACTATCGGCCGCCATTTTAATATGTCGCCCACTACGTTGTCTGGTTTTGTACCATTGTTCAGTAGTGGAGTGTCGGCCGCTATTCCAGTCTGTCGGCTGTTGTTCATCCTTCCGTGAACATTCCAGAATTGCAGACGTAGAGAAAACTTTCCTTATTGATCAAAGCCGGCCTCTTCAGTCATTTTAACGATTAGGGTTTCGCCCTACACCTAAGATTTGGCCGCAGCCTTGAAGATTTGGTGTAAGGATGATTTCATTTCCATTTTGGATCGATTTTCACCCTATAGCACCCATCCTCTGCCTCTTTCAACACACCTCAGGATATCGAGAAATAGTGAAATACCCCGAAGGTTTGAGCCCATTCTACGTTTCTTTACTATCTTCCAAGATTCCTTTGTTATTTTTCTCTCCCCCAGATTACCCGTACTCACCTTCGTATTCGGGGGAAGCTAATCACCTCAGAGACCTAGGTGACTTTCCTTGCTCACCTCGGAGTTAGATTATTCATCCATATAGGATTATATGGAGGAATAATCTACAACCTCTTGCCATCCAGCTGAATTATTCAGATAATTTCCTTCAGATCAGAATCACGAGAATCAAAATTTTATTCTCTATGTTGATAAAGGCCTACATTATTCATCTACTTCCTTTTTCTTCTTTCTAATCTTCCCAATGTTAGGGGCTTACTGTGACTAACATGCAGAGCCTAATCAGGAAAAAAAAAAAAATCTATACGTTACATTCAATAGTAGCTTTGCAATAAAGAAGCTTCCTGGATGGTAACTGATTCATGAGAAGCATATGCAAGTAGTTAAATCTTTGTTGTAGCTGGACTAAAAAGGAAAAAAGAAGCCAACACTGATTGTAAAATCCTTTGGAGAACTGATGATTTTAGACTGATATGTACTGCCAGCAAAGCAATTGCATCAATGGAGCTTAATAATTAAAAAGAAAAAGAAGTAAAATCATAACCAGTTTCACCTTTCCCAGCTTCTACGGGACTGGTGCATCTAATTCCTCCTTGCTTGGTAAACTCATCCAATAAAGGACTGCATGTCTGCACAGAGCACAAGTGCAACCGAAAATATCACAAACCAAAACAAATGACTCCAGGTCTAGATCTTGCTAAATATCACCCAAAAAAATACATCGCATAAAATCCTTTGTTTTGTTGTCTTAGCCAAAACGGGAAGAAAAAAAAACTCATATACCAAAGAAATGTAGCATACAAGTGATTTATAGGTTACAAAAATGTAAACATAACAATATAATACAAGATTTTAATGTGTGGGACTTTTTCTGATTTGAATATATTAGAGAGAAAAGGCCGAGCAAAAAACAACTCCACGGAGAGAAAAGAATGCATTATACTGTGTTATTCATCTTCAACTACTTTCAAAATCGACAACTGTGAATAGAAATATTTGTCTACTTTTTTCAATTATCTTCCATTTCTGGGTGCATTGAATTCAAGTCATTCCACATATTGTCTTCCTTTATACATTCTACGGTATTTGACCTCTAGTTCTCCTTTATACTGAACAGCCCTTTGACGATTCTGACTATTACACTTTCATCGACTACAACCAGAGTACTGACTTTCCAAATCTAAACTCTAAAAAAGGATGCAAAATGACAAAGCAAGTCAATAATACCATAGTACATATTGGCAATACACTGTATTCTATTAATATTGCATTAGGACACTTGGAAATCTGTCTCATTAATAATGAGGGAATAGCTGTTATGGCTTTGGTCCTTATAACATACTAAATGAATCTGGATCAAGGATCTAGATTTCCTTGATGAACGACGATTGATCCTTTTTTGAGCACTTCACCTCCCCTGGTACCACTTATATCAATGGTTTAAAATATAATGTTTCAACATTTTAACCATTAACACTAAACAATCAAGAAACCAATCATCCCTGTTACCTCCCTCATTAGTTCATGTGAGAACACTCATTGGAGGAAGCCTAAGAGCTTAGATATCTAGAAACCAATCATCCTCTAATGGATCACTTTGGCCTGGTCTATTCCCAAGCCTCTGATATCCCTCTTCATGCCAAAGTTTTTGTTATTATCAATAACAATATATGGACTGGCCTTTTTGTCGGAGCAGGCTGCCTCTTTCAAACCTAAATTCTCAAATAGCTGACTCCATGGTCTTGACAATTTACCCTCCCCAACATTCATGCTCCGTTTGTTTGGACATAAAATATTTTCATGTAAAACATTTTATTTACTCATTTTCCTTTGTTTGGTTGGGCAAAAGTTTGTAAAACATTTTCCAAAGTAAAACAATTTCCATGATACGGCGGAAAATGATTTACTTCGAAATCAGCCATAAGTCATTTTCCACGTGTAGCGGAGGAGGTGTCAATCAGGTTCTAGATCAACAGTTGGCAAGTGTAACCCCAATTAGTTGAATCACGTAGACCCAGAGAGAGAGAGAGAGAGAGGGCCACCAGATCTCCCCATTAATTCACCTACATATATTTATACACATGGAGAGAGAGAGAACATTGAGTACCTGTTAAAATGTTTGCTTTAGAAACAATTTTTTTTTTTATTGGATGCTTTAATATCAAACTAATGAGCCAATCAATTTCAAAAAAGATATTGTTAAAATTATAGCCAAACACCAGAAAATGAAAGTATGGAAAAAAAAATTACATGTAAAACGTTTTCTATGAAAACATTTTTTGCTGTAAAACATTTTACGTCAAACAGAACCTCAATGTTTTTGATACCTACAGAATGCCAGGGGACCCCGCGGAGCTTGGGCATCGCGACCATGTGAAAACCACGCCCAGGGGACCCCATGGCCACATGTTTGTCTTCCAAACAAATTCAACACTTTTCGAATCAGTTCTTGCTACGAAAAACAATGATAAGGGCTGTCGGGTTGGCCCAATTAGATAAGGGATTGGACCACAAATACAACGGAACCCATCTCCGCCAGATGAATGCAACAACAAAGCATGGAATACAATAACTCCGAGTATAATTACCCTAAATGTACTTCCCAAAATCCTAAAAAAAAAAAAAGACTGTGATGATGAACGAAGTCAGCGAAGAAACAGAAGGATTCGAAGAGAAGAGACAAACCTCAAAGGCCTGAACGCCATAGCCAGAGCGAAGGAGTGAAGCGGCCAATTCTAAACTCAATTCGTCCAAGCCAACGAACCCAACTACACTCTGAGACGCCATTTGCGCGGAGTCCAAGGGATTTGCTTACGATTACGCTTCCTTACCTAAGAACTGAATCTCACGCCAACTGCTTGAAATAGATTTGAGACTACGATAAAGCGACTCGCGAGAGTAGTTGGCAGAAGAACAAAAATATGAGTCGACAACCCTCATCAATCATGTACTTAACAATTCTCACGTTTCGTTCGTCGTTTTCCCTGACATAGTACATGTTTGCTGCTCCACCTTTTGACTTTTGTTCGTGCAGCGGAAACTTCGTTTTGTAAGGGGTGATTCTATAGTACTTTTTTTAGTACATTCGAGAAATGTTAGCCATGTTTGGATAGGGACGAGGAGGTTGCGCTAATTAGTACTCTCTTAATAGCATCAATATGTGGCTTTCTATTTTAATTTTTGGGTTAATGTAAGGAGCTAAATTCCTAAAAATTCATCAAAATCAGCCTCTTTATTTTTCCTCATCAAATTATTTTTGCTACAGTACCACACCAAAATTGGTACGGTATTGTTCACGCACCATTTGTTTTTTTATCGAATTTTGGTACTATGGGGATAGGAACAGAAGAGAGGGGGAGGGGGTCTGACACGTGGGGGGACCACAACTTTTCTAAACAAATACATCTCCCCAGGCAGGGAGAGTTGCTTTAGGGAGTTTTTTATTTTATATAGATTTGAGGAGAATAGTTTGATATAGTAAAGTTAAAATAGAGAGTTTGATTTTTTGAGTTTTTTATAAAGTGACTTGCTAATTTATAAAAAGTGTTTTTAAAGTTAAATTTGGTGAAAAAATTTGGTACTCCTGATAAGGATGATCTTAGTCCCAATTTGTTGGCCCTTTTGGGAATGTGGGTTTTTAAGGGGGTGAAAACTTTGTAATGTCTTTTCTATTTTGCCCCTAAGTCCAGTCAATATTACTGTGTCCAATTTTGTGGAGCTAATTTTTTATATGAAACTCAAAACATATGCAATATGGATCTTGTTTGATAGATATCAATTAGTTTTATTGTACAAAATTTTCAAAATCATAAGAACCGTTATAAAATAAAAGATAATGGACAATCCAATTGAGATAGAAAAAGTACTTTTTAAGGGTAAAACTGGAAAGTGGCCCTGTTTTGATGGATATTTTTAGAAATGAGACAAATATTTTGGGACATCCAAAAATGAAAAAAAGGAGCAGCAATTTGGGACGGAGGGAGTACCTCTTCCCCTCCTTATTACTGTGTTTGGCAACAAAAAATACCCCATCAAAACCAACAATGCTATGGGTACACCACTTGTGCACCTCAAATACACACCACTCTGATGTGGCAAATGAGGAGAAACTCGGCTTCTCCTTACTTGCCACATTAGGGCAGCGTGCACTTGGGGTGCACAAATGGTGTACCCATAGGATTTTTCCATCAAAACCGACGTCTAGAACTTATTGGAATCTTTTAAATTCCGCTTGGGCCTAGCGATTGGCGACTAAATAGCCCAGGGGATAAATAGTCAGACGACTAATATAAGTAGGGGGAGAGGGTGTCGATGTTTAGTCAGGGGGGATTATCCCCCATTTTTACCTCCTACCCCCATGCAATTTCCTTCGGATAAAAAAGTAAAGTATTTCCACGCATAAATTTTAATTTCTGTTTGCACCAAATTAAACTACTAATAGAGATCTTTAATTCGATACAAAAAAAAATTTGAAAAAATTTATACTTTAGAATTTGAAATTATAATTCGTGTATTAATTTAAAATAAATAGTATAAGTTACAAATAAAAATAATTTTTTATTTTTTAATAAAATAAGTATTATAATTTAAATGTTTAATATTACATGAAATTAATTAATATTGGTTTTTAAATAGTTATATAAATACATAATTCAATATATGCATTACCAAGGGCAATAAAGTCTTTTGACGTGATCCATCCTCCTTATCCCCTTTTTTTATCCTCATCTAAACCATGTATTATTTAATCCCCCTTCTTAACTGTCACATCAATGTAGGTACACCCTTCTTATTTAATCCCCTGACTATTTTATCTTCCCTTACTATGTAATAATCCCTCTAAAATCAACATGCCATCCAAAAGAGTCGTTAGTGCTTAGTGAGGTCGGTAAGATTTGACCTTGATTTAATGTATGAGGTATAAGGTGCATGATTAACACCCACTTGTGAGATTCTATACTTTGGCCCCGATTGGCTGTGGGACTAAATAGGGGTATAAGTTATACCCCTCATTTTATCCCGATCCCACGTTTTAATCCTTGGTTTGGGAATTTTTTGGATCCCGGGATGAGTTATACCCTTACCCAAATAATACCCCTCTGTACCCTTTCCCCCTTATAAATTAATAACACCCACCCCCGTCCCCCGTTTACAAATTTATACCCTCTAATACCCCAGTCAAATTACCCATGTACCCCCACGTATTCCCCTGTGCATTTCGTTAACCCATTTTATAGGTAAGTTAATTGCGAGTCTTCACGATTTCCTTCGGATCAAGATATAAAGTACTTTCACGCAAAAAATTTTAATTTTTTTTTAAACCAAATTAAACGACTAATCGAGATCTTTAATTCGATACAAAAAATTTTGAATTTTTTTATACTTTGAGAATTTGACATTGTTGGCTTGCTTTGCAATATCCTTAGGATAAAAAAGTAAAGTACTTGCACCTTAAATTTTTTATTTATTTTTACACCAAATTAAACTACTAAATGAGATCTTCAATTCGATACCAAAAAATTTAAATTTTTTTTATACTTTAGAATTTGAAACTGTTGGGGTCTAACATAAAAATTACTAATTGGTACAAAACGCATAATTAGAAGGAAAAAAACAGCACAAAATTAGGTGGAACGCAACAATATTAAAATGAATAGTTAAAAATATAATTAAATGTTTTAATTTTAGATAGAATTAATAAAAGAATTATTATATCATATTTATTGAAAAGTATAATTAATTTAGTTACTCTTGTATTTATGTATTTATCTTATCGTAATATCTAGTATAACCCATGCACAAGGGCAAATAAGTCATTTGCCTGGTTTTTACGTCATCCACCCAACTTTATCCCCCTTTATCACAAATTCATCCAAACTATGTACTATTTAATTCCCCTCCATAAATGTCACATCAATGTTGGTTCACCCTTACTAACTAATACCCCTTACTATTAATCCTACCAAAACCTATCCCGCATCCAATCGGGCCCTTTATACAATCCGATTGGTACATACAACCAATTGATCAGCTGGCAAATATACTTTTGATTTACTTTTCCTAGACACCCCTCAACTCTACGTCTTTTCATGGGACACTCATTAAACTAATTTCACCTAAGAAGAGACCCCTCTTCTATTTAAATTTATCCCCTACACCCTTCTTGTTAGCATTCCATCCACTTCCGTTAATAAATTAAGAGGTAATCAATGCCTGGTTTGGGTAAAAAGTGAAAACTGATTTTTTGGTTTTGTCTTTATTCAAATTTTTTTTACATTTGTTAGTTTTGCATCAAGTTTTCGTGGTTTATTAATTTGTCTCGTCAAGACGAATCCAAAAAGTATAAAAATATGGCCGAAACTATTTTTTTTAATAAAGCCAAAATTAGTCCAATAAACTGGTTTATTTTTTACTTTATTCAAAAAAATTAGTTTTAACCATAATTTTATACTTTTTGGATTCGTCTCGACGAGACAAATCAATAAACCACGAAAACTTGATGCAAAACTAACAAATGTAAATATATATATATATATATATATATATATATATATTGAATAAAGCAAAACGAAAAAACCAATTTTTTTTGTTTTTAGTTTTTACATCTATTTTTTTATACCACGTAGATTTTCATCCCCTTACTTTACAGGGTTATGTTTTCATCCTCTTATAATGTGATTTTTCATTATTACCCTTTCATATATATATATCACAAAAAATGTAGGGCCTTTTTGAAATTGTAGTTACTTCTTTTTAGGGAAAAAGAAATTTTTTAATTGATGAATGTCAGTTATCACTTTTTTAGGGACTGCCAAATTTTTGCGTCATCCTCTTGCCTAACATTAAGGAAGTTTTGAAATTGTGGAGATTCAAAATTTGGGATGATATTGTTTCCAAATTTTAGTAAAACCCTTAACTACGAAGCCAATATATCGATTCTAAATTAGGGAATGATTATGTTAAAAAAACACACACACGAAATATGACAAAAATATGAACTAGTTATTAAATCATGAAAAAATACAGAAGGTGCATTGCTATGTTATTATGGTAAAAAATAAGTCAATAACAGTATTCGTGGTAAAATTACGAATGCTCTTCTACATACCCCATATCTATGTAGGCCCGCGCAGCGGCTCTCTTATAGAAGGCATGGTAAAAAAAAATCATCACATAAGGTTCTGATAAAAAACAAAAGGCAAACATGGTAAAAAAAAAAAAACCTTGTAAAATTTAATGAGAAAATGTGGTAATAATATCCTTTTAGAACACAAATCATGTTAAAAAGAAAAAAACATCACATATCACAGTTGTTATGGTTAAAAAAAATTAATCAATTATAAACATTGAAATAATTGTTAAATTAAGAATTTGAATCATGGTAAAACATATCAACCACATTACCGATATTTCATGGCAAAAATAAAAAAACGATAAGAAATCATGGTAAAAGTATCAAAACAAAAAACATGGTTAAAAACACTTAGTGACTTGTAAACATGGTAATAATTATTGAATTAATATCTTGAATCATGGTAAAAAATGTCAAAAATAATGGTAAACAAGGAAGCCTTACTTAATGTTCGTGGTAAAAATTATAGGATACTATAGTCGTTGTGCGGGCCTATATAGATAAAGAATATGTACGCTCTCCTTGTACATACTCCTTATTTGTGTAGGCCCGCGCAGTAGCTCTCTTATAGAAGGCATGGTTAAAAAAAACATCACATAAGGCATGGTAAACATGGTAAAAAAAATCATCATATTTTTCCTAATTTAGTGAGATTCGATAACATCTTAAGCTAGTGGGATTCAACCATTTCTTAATTTAATGAGATTCAATCACATCCATTAAGAGAGATAATAAAAACAATTTCAAATTCAAAAATTTGTTACTAATGAATGGTAAAATTATGGATAATCGAGCAACAAAAAAAAAATTAGAAAATGACACAGTTTAAAAATTTGGCAATTAAAAGGTTTAGATAATCATCCCCTTGATTACCCTTCCTTGTTTATATATTGTTGGGCGGAGGCTAGGTGGGCCAAGTCCAGCATCCTGCCGGGGCGGAGGCCAGGTGGGTCAAGTCTCAGTTGACCCATTGGCGCTTGGGCGCGATAGAGAATAAGGAAATAAAGTTGCGCCTTCACTAATACCTACGGGTTTTGGTGAGATGGTAAGCGCTTGATCCTAACAAGTGGTATCAGAGCGAAGGTCAAGGGTTCAACTCTCCTGGATAGCATGCTGCTTGCGGGCAGGTGCTTGAGGGGGGATTGTTGGGCGGAGGCCAAGTGGGCCAAGTCCAACATCTTGCCGGGGCGTGTGGACACCCGTCGGGCGGCCGCCCACACGATGGCTCTCCGATTCGATTTGATTTTGAAAATGATTTTGGAGTCGCCACCCAGGTTTTAGGAATGAACCCGAGAAACCACAAAAATGACTCTTTTACGCCCAATGGTTTTGAAAATGGTTTTACCGGTCGTGCGAAAACCTTTTTATTTCCGAGCTCGGGGGTTTGATTACGAAAGGGGAAGGGTTTCAATGCACCCCCCTCGCCCGATCCGTGAACCGGTCTCTACTAAATAATTTGTGGGACATAAAATGGGTAGAATTTGGCTTTGAACACATAAACAAGATAAAGAGCATGTACGCAAGATAAACACAATGTATGATACAACGGTGTATGTACGATTACAATGACATGATGATGATGATGTATGATTGTGATATAAACAAAATTATGAATGATTAGAATAAGATGAAAACAGAAAATAAGATTAGAATGAATAATGAGAGCAATGAAAGATGCAGCAGTTGCTAACCAATCTGTTAATAGAACAGAGGTTGGGCGCCCAAGGTGACCTTGGGTGCTCAAGGTCTCTCAAACTCAACAGTTCCAACCTTGCTTTTCTGGTTCCAAGAATGCTTTGCTTCAATCATGAACTTATTAAAAACTGATTTTTCAAACCATAAACCCAGAATAAAGCATCCAAGAGTGATTTTAATCAAAACATGGATTCTAGCTTTTGAGAAAAAGGTTCAATATCAAGGTTAAATTTGAATTGAGAGAAGAAGAAAGAGTTGAGGACAGATTGATTATGCATATGATGAACTCACACTCACACACACTTGAGATAAGATGATAACAACAATCAGATGAACAAACTGCCGGAACTGTCCAGGAACCAGGTTGGGCGCCTAAGGTGATCCTTGGCTCTCACTTTCAATGAATCCCTCTTTGTTTCATTATTCATGTATTCACAACCTCTTTACCAAGCATACACTGGAAAATGATTCTTAACAACAAACAAGGGCTAAGAGGCCTGACTCATGAATAATAAACAAATTTATTGACTTTGTTTCTTTGATTATTCATATAAAAAAAAAAAGGAAAGGTGAGATGAGAGCTTGAGAGAGGTGAGATGAGAGCTAACATAGGTACTTAACAACACACACACCCTTCTAAAATGATGATGAGATGATATAAAATGATGATCAGAGAATAAAATACACAAACCATCAATCTGTCCGTAGCTTATTTGCAACTTTTGGGTACTGTAAAGGCATAATCTGGAAAAGAATAAAACTAGAGAGTTGTAGCTCTTCAAATTATCTACGTTTTGATATATAACTCGTCAAAAACGAAGTTCGGTGTAAAGAGTTATGCCAGAAATACCAGAAGTAGACAAATCGAATCAAAGCTTATGAGATCACAATTTTCAGGGCTTTTTATCAAAAGTATCCAACACGTGCCCAACGCATACCCAACCTTTCGTTCGTGTCTATTCCGTCAACCATATCCTTGTGTCACATGTTCATTTAATCAATTCTTTAAGAAATTTCCTCGCGACACGTCCATAGGACGGCCTGAGTATCAATTCCGGGCTACCATATAGGCCCCGTATCATCTTTCCCTTGGCCAAGGCATAATTCCTCGCGACATGCCCAAAGGACGGACCGAGTATCATTCCGGGCTATCTTTCGACCCCGTATCATTCATTCAAGTTCTCACTTTCAAATTTAAGGTACACGAGCCACGTGTTCGTGTCATCGTGTCACCCGTACCCCGCGATGTTAGTCTAAACCACACTTCTCATCAAGTTCGGTCGAATAGGTACATGTTGCGTAAAACGTAAGATCAATCTACCATGGAAACTCAACGAATCTTTAATCATATAAGTGAATAGGTCTGGCACGAGTATCGGAGCAAGAAACGAGGTTTGGGGACAGGTTATACCAAGCAAATGCCCGAAAGAATCAAGGGAACCACAAAAATAGAATTTTGGTCCAAAATGGTCACTGGTATCGATACCCAGAGTAGGGGTATCGATACCCAGAGTAGGGGGATACCCAGA
>JAXBDA010007326.1:0-17904 GCA_036023075.1 Gaultheria prostrata
TGTAATATCGTGTTGGCAAAGCTGTTGTATTTTGCCAAATAAAACACACTTTTGCCGATGAGAACTCACGTTGCCAAAAACTACTGTCTTTTGCCGATGAAGAAAGTTCCCATCGGCAAATTCATTGCGACAGGGCATTGGCGACACGGTGCCGACACATGAACTTTCATTGGAAAAACTCTTTGCCGATGCAAATATGCATTTGCCAATATACTAAGGTGCATCGGCCTTTGCCAATTTTGTTGTAGTGGGAAGGAAGAACATGACAATCATGATTACTAGCTGCTGACTTGATCATAAGAGTCTGAACTTCCTCCCAAGTTTGCTCCATCTTCAATGCTATTCTCTTGACTGCTATGGGAGTTCCCTGAAAAGTTAACTCATTCCTGGCCTTCCAAATACTCCAACCAGCCATAACAACTCTGCAAAGGAAGTTTCTGATATTGGTTTTCCCTTGGTTGCTTTCCAGTACTTCATTGGTCCATCTCAAAATAGAGCTCGTATCCCATTGAAAGACCTTCGAGAGGTTACATGCATTCCAAACAGCCTTGACTTTCTTGCGTTTAAATAGTAGATGTTCAATAGATTCCACATCCTTGAGACACATAGGGCAAAGAGGGGTCCTGGAGCATTTTCTTTTGTGTAAATTTTCCTTAGTTGCAAGGATATTTTTGCTTGCTCTCCACCAGAAGTGCTTCACTTTGGGGGGGATATTGAGACTCCAAACTGATTTCCAAAAGGATGGGGAAGTTTGAAAAGAAGATGATGGATTGGAGCTAGTGTTGTTATGCCCTGTCAACCTGGCAGTGTGGTATCCACTCTTGACTGAGTATACACCATTCTCGGAGTAGTGCCAAACAATCTTGTCGGGCTCATCAAGTTTTGAGAGTGGAATAGAGGTGATGGCCTTCACTTCATGCCCAGAAACACTCTTCTTAAGCTCTGCAACATTCCAGTCCTTGCTGATAGGATGAATAAAAGATGAAACTAAATTCTGATTCTCTACATTTCTCCTAGAAGACTGGACCTGAAAGTTGTTCAAGGAAGGTATCCATTTGTCTGTCCAGAAATTGACCTCCTTACCATTATTAACTTGCCACCTGAGACCCTTCTTCAATAGTTCTCTCCCACAACAAAAACTATTCCAAATCCAAGAAGGTCTAGCACCCCTAGATGCATTCAGAAAAGAAGTTCTGGGAAAGTAAATACCTTTAAGCATTCTCACCCAATAAGCATTTGGATTGTTGATAATCCTCCAACCCTGTTTCGCCAACAAAGCCAAGTTGAAGTCTCTAAGCTCTCTGAACCCCATACCCTTTTGCCATTTTGAAGGTCTAGCACCCCTAGATGCATTCAAAAAAGAAGTTCTGGGAAAGTAAATACCTTTAAGCATTCTTACCCAATAAGCATTTGGATTGTTGATAATCCTCCAACCCTGTTTCGCCAACAAAGCCAAGTTGAAGTCTCTAAGCTCTCTGAACCCCATACCCCCTTGCCATTTTTAGTCACAATTGATTAACCCAAGGTGTTGTAACAAAAAGGGTTTTTTTTTTCTCTTAATTCTCTTTTAGGAGGGTTTTGCGCAACAATTTGTTCCCTTCCCTTTTTCTTTTTCTTTTTCCATTTTCAAAAATTCTTTTTAAAAAAGATTCTTTCTTTTCACAATCATTATTTATATTTTTCTCTTTACTCATTATTCTCATTTCTCTCTCTATCTCTATCCAATCATTATTTCATTATTTTCATTTCCAAAAACCCAACCAAACACTATCTCAAAAATTCTTTTCAAAACCCAACACAGCGTTAAGTTTTGTTGTGACGACCCGACTTTTCAAACACCTCAAAAACAAATAATCTTTCAATTTAATATCCTCGAAATTATACAACAAAGCTCCAAAATTACAATGGCTCTAAAATCCTCAAAATGACAACTAGCACTTCTTCAATCTAGTCTCCCAATGCTAATTCACTGAATACTCCAATTCTAACCTTTCACCTGAAAAAAAATATAAAATGGCCGGGTAGTATGTGCAATACGAGGATAATAAATATTGCTCGAAATAAGGACGTGCTCAATAATTGAGGATACCAAGTCAAAGTGAATCATAAATCATTTACAGCCTCTTCCCTGGCTCATCTCGGTAACACGCCAAGCACCACCGGGTCAAATCCGTGTGCCCCTTTCGGGCCATATAAAAGTACATTAGATTTCCCTCAAGGAAATCAACCATATATCATTTCTCATTCCTCCGGTGAGCTTGCACGTGTACCAATCTGTTCCGTGGCTTTCAGCCAAATATTTTTCCTGTCACGGTACAAGATGTGACAACAACAGAGCCAATAAACTTAGATATCAACAGAGTACAAATATGAGAATCAATGAACACTATTTGCAAAGAGATTTAGCTGGGAATGTATTGCACACTACCCGGTACCTTAAATCTTGGCCGCATGATATGCTGATTACACCACCCGAGGAAACCACCATTCATCTCTCAGAGATCCCAAATTTCCAAAGAAAAACCAGTTAAACAATACCTACGTCCGAAAGGCCACTGACCGTACTGTCTCCATATTGAAAGGGAAATGAGTTTTCTCCTTGGCCAAAAACAACCTTAATATAAGAATGAGATTCACCTAAATATTTACAAGTCACCGAATGCCATAAATTTGGACTGACCTCTATTCCAATTATTCTTGACCTTTCCAGTAGAGACATGCATGAAGACTAATTTCCAAATGGCTCCCACGTATACAAACAATGTGCTGACTAGGTTCATAATTAGGCTCCATTCCTAGCCTACACGTTGCACATATATATACACTACACGTTTCTTTTCGATCTTTTCTTTTTTAACTATCTAGAATATTTAATTCCAAAAAAAATACGGGATGTCATCACATTTGTGTTTATGATTCTAAAAAAAGCATATATTCATTGTTACATTCCGAAATATTTAATGTTATTAACAATGAAAATATTGTTGTTCTAATAATTTAACTTGATAAATTACTCATTTAACTAATTATATAATAAACACGATTCGAAAAGTACTTTTAATCCTGATGACTGTACTTTAACTCTAATACAGTATTTCCAAACTCTGTTTGACTTTTGACTATAGTACTTCTGCTATCTAGATATTGACGATGATTGAATTAATGGAGATCATTTAATTAAAAGTTACTCTTCTTTTTTTTTTCTTGAAAATTACTTAATTAATGCTTCTAAAAATCAGGACGATAAATTCATGTTAACGGCTAGAATTAAAGAATTTCAAAAAAAGGTTAAAAACTCGAACCGGCTTTTAGAAACATTTTGCGAAACAAGTTTAAAGAAATTCCATCCGTGCCAATTTTCTCGCCATTAACTGAAGTCTTTGTAAGTCTGCGGAGGGGACCTAAGAATAAAAATTGACTGGTAAAACAGTTTGAACGGCTAAGTTCCCTAAGTCTTTTTAATACTATTCCTATGATCGACTTGGATACACATATGCATGAGATGCATGCATGTGCCGTTTAGGACAACGTCACCTCTATTGCATCACCATTACTTTTAGAGGATGCAACTTTGACATACGGTAGAAAATTGTGTTTGAGACGGCCCGGATTAGATCGGATTAGTTAATAGGTTTATTGCCACACAATTGATCACCGTGATTTGATTTACTAGGTCAAGTCATAATAAAGTGATTTCTTTTGAATTAAACCTGCTTCCATTTATGGGACCGAGTTTGGTGAAGCCTTGTCTAACATGTTAACAGCTGGATTATTATTTAAAAATGATGATGTCATGATGGATAATATATAGTACTTTTATAATGCATGGCGTCATTAGTTACAATATATTATTGACCCTTATCGTGTGAGATAGTACTATATAGAATTATAAAAGACCATTGACTTGGGAAAATGACCAAGGAAAATATTTGGGGAAATCTCGTATTATTGGAAGAGACAAATTTCAAATATTATTGTCATGGGATGGAGAGATTATTCAGTACCCGAGGGTACCAGAACTTATAAGAAATTTTAAAAAAAAATGTTCAAGAATTACCTTAATTTTACTAACTCTATGAATTAGTCATATATGTATATATACAAAAAACTTTATATAATAATGTGAATAATGTTACAAAAGATATACAAAAATACTAGGATGTTACTATTGTTCTCGGTGAATTTTTATATGGAAAAATCTAAAATAAGCCCAATGTGCTATCACTACGATAATTCTTTAACCGGTAAAAGTGTATTTTTACTAGTAAGAGTGCAAAAGTGCTTTGACTCCTACCGATAAAAATACACTTTTACGGGTCAAAGAATGGTCTTTACTGATATCCCAATGGGCTGACAATAGAAGAATCCTTCTTATATTTTGAGCCAACATCATTAAATTGAGTGTATAAAGTAGTAGTAAATTTTTTAAAAATAGCACACATCCTGAAAAACGTACAAGAAATTTGAAAAAAGAGAGTATGTTTTCTTGAAACCAAAAATAGAAAATAGAAAAAAGGAACGACGGAAAGATTTTTGTTTTGTTTTGTTTTTTTAAAGACAAAAAAAATTCATTAATCTTAAAGTTGTTACAAGACTAGTAGGAGCAAGGAAACATGATCATACTCAAGGAGTAATTATCTGCTCAATCCGGAACCCAAACCTACAATTGGTAAGATACTAATCGAAGACACATTGGAATAAAGCCCACCTAAAAAAGCCGAAGACAACCAAGCTGAAGACAACCCTGACGGTCTAAAAAAACCCCAGGAAAAAAGCTTTTTGGTTAATCAAACATCTTAGAATAAAAATTGACTAGCACTTACAACATTTTGAACGACTAAGTCGTTGTCGTATATATTGTATTCATTTGATTGACGTTGTATATATGGGTTGCATGCAGGCCCGGTCCGGTCCTGGAATTTTCAGAGTCTTAAGTGAGTTTTAATTATGGGGTCATTTTAAAATTGGTATATATATATATATATATATATATGGGCGGTTCCATTGACACAACAAATAACACAATATTTGAAACAAATTTTTTTTTGTGAGCCCCACGCGAATGATCAGAGCCATTCAATTTATTTAAAATAAGTTTTTAAGACTACCTGTTACAAATCAACTCATTTGAATATTGGTAAGGGCTTGATCGGTTCATTTAGTTGATTCCTGTAAGATTTTATAGGATAAATTTGAATGAACCGATCAAGCCTTTACCGATATCCAAATGAGTTGATTTTTTACAGGATCTCATACAAACATATTTTAAACAACTTGAACGGCTCTGATTGTAAGTGTGGGGCTCCGATTATTATTGTGTCAAATGTTGTGTCCATAGAACCGCCCCGTAAATAGGGCCGGTTCCACTAACACAAACTTTAACACAAATTTTTTGTGTGAGCTCCATGCAAATGATCGGAGCCGTTCAATTTGTTCAAAACATATTTTAACAGTTTCCATACAAATCAACTCATTTGGATATCAGTAAGGGCTTGATCGGTTTATTCAGTTGATTCCTATCAGATTTTACTGGATAAATTGAATGACCATTCAAGCCCTGAACGATATCCAAATGAGTTGATTTTTTACAGGAATTTTTACAAGCATGTTTTAAATAAATTGAATGGCTCCAATAGTTAGCTTGGGACTCCGATTATAGTTGTGTCAAAATTTATGTTAGCAGAACCAGTCCCCTACATAAATACACACGATATTTATTCATTTTATTTTGCTCGTCGAGAGTCAATATTTTAGAATATAGAGCTTGGCACATTAGAAGAGGCAGGGACAGGGGTGGCTCTGCACTTCTCCTAATTTTTTTCTATTTATAGTACACTTTTGATTTTTTTTTTTCTTTTGTAAAATTATTGAAGAATTGTTCCTGCATATTAGGTTAAGTTTACAATCATTCGTCTAGGTAAAATTCACAATCCTGCATCCGCCAATAAGAAGAAAAATTGAACTCCCAATCTCTTCTCTTCTATATTATTTGGCCAAAAGCTGCCTATCAACTTTGCCTGCATATTGATTTGCATTAGTACTATTTTACTTTATCCTTAAAGTGTAAATTTAATACTCCTTAGTCCTGAAACTGGCTTCCACTTGAGTTTAGTCTTAGACCACTTAGAATTTCAATAGTCTTTTGGACCGTGTTTCATGTTTTCATGTCCCTTGTATTTTGGGGGTGAGTTAAACTATTTATTAATATAATTAAACCCTGCTTCTATTAACCAAGACCTAGTTTCCCACAAAATTGGCACTTAATTTTTAATTGATATTCACACCCCCCAAATTGTTATCCACACTCTTTTTTTTGTTTTCAAGAAAATTTCACTAGAAGATAAAAAAGGGGGTGTGGATAACAATTTTGGGGGCGAGGAAATCACTCCCCTAATTTTTTTTAATGTCTTCATTAAAAAAAAAAAAAAATTGCATTTGTTGGTTTTTGCTAAATTAAAGTTTCATGGGTTATGGATTCGTCTCGTTGAGAGAAATCGAAAAAATAAAAAATTATGGCTGAAGCATAATTTTTTTTGGAAAAATCTAAGAAAAAGCCCCAAAGTAAATGTTTTATGCAAAACTAAACAAAGGGGAAGCTACTCGTCCGGGCTCCGGACCTCTGGACCTCCACGTTCCCAATATTTTTTTTATGATCCAAACCGTCCAATGTGTTTAAAACGTGTTTTTAAGGCCCCCCACGAGAAATCATCAAAAACAAATACCGGCAAGACCTTGATCCGAGCATTTTTTCACAAAAATTGTACATTTATAGTAAAATGCTCGGATCAAGGTCTTCCTGGTATTTTTTTTTGATGATTTCTCGCGGTAGCCGTTCGAAACACGTCCTTAAAAACACGTTTTAAACACATTGGACGGTTCAGATTTCGTAAAAACAATTTTTAAAACCTTCAAAACACCCAAGATCCCTGATTGGAAGCTAGCCGACTAAACAAATACGAAATTTTGTTTAAATTTTTTTTTAAAAAAGCAAAAAAGTCAAGTGTTTTTATATTTATTTTTTATTTTTTATTTTTAGGGCAATGACATGAGGAAAACATTACATAATGCATGGCGTCAGGCCACATGCGTCAAGCGTATGCTTTTCTCAGCACGCCACCATTACCTCACCAACATTGACTTGCCACATGGGTGGAATAAGAAAAGACCACGACTTGTGAAAATATCCCGGCAAATCTTCCAAGGGTAATTATCTCAGCCGAAATGATTTGATATTTTCCATTGAATTAATTATGAGGCAGTTAATTTGTCATCCTAAACTAATAAGATCTTTATGATCCCATCCTGGACGTTTTGAATGTATTAGGTGTAAAGCATGGTGAATGCGGTGTAGAACGTTTTGAATGTTTCAATCATCGTCAATATCTAGACATGTAGAATGTTTAATGTACTGTGTAGTGGTGAATGCGGTGTGCTAATAAATCGTGGGCAATGGGAACATTAAAGTTGGTAAGCGGAATGTATTAGGTGTAAAGCATGGTGAATTGCGTTTTCATGATCACAGTGCGAAATTGACAGCCGAACATAAGGTCGGTATTTACATTAGAAAAGTATGAACAAAAATATGGTATCCTAGCAAACACAATACGCTGTAAGCTTTAACTAGAAAAAATGGTGTATTGATTGAAAGATTTAACCGATACCGTTCACATGAAAATGAACTCAAAAATATTTCTTGATGAAAAGCGAAGAACTCTAACAAAGGTGATTCTAAATACCTGTTAGATACCCACAAAGTTTCTTGAATTCAAACAGAAATTTGACAGTGCGAAAATGGTGAATTGCGTTTTCATGAAATTGAACCGATACCGGTCACATGAAAATGAACTCAAAATAATTTCTTGATGAAAAGCGAAGAACTCAACAAAGGTGATGTTATATACCTATTAGATACCCACAAAGTTGCTTGAATTGAAAAAAAAAAGACGGCAAAGAGTTGCCTGAGTCCTTATTTTGATACCAGACGATCAAAACGGTCTTGATGATGATGATAAATTGCTTAAGAAAAGATAATTTGAAATTCAAATCACCTCAATTTTAGGAAATGTAACAGCTAGAATTCAAACAAACACGAACATGAATCAAGAATGGAATGAAACACTTAATGAGATAATGGGTGCCGGATTTTTTGCACTAATTAAGGTGACAGAAACGGGATGGGAAACAGGATGGTAAAGGGCCGAATTTGCTGTGGATTTGTTACTCTAAATAGTAGTAGTATTAATATATACTAATAAAATTCCAAATAAGGGCAAATCCGTCCGAAATACATATTATAAGATGTAATCATAAAGATTCAAAATATTCAGGATGAAATCATAATGCTAATTTTGTTAAGGGATGGCTAATTAAAATTTATTTGATTTTTTTTTTCTTTTTTTGTGTTTGATGAAATTTTTTGTTAAGCTGCCTTCGGACAAACTTCTTCATTGAACTTTTGATCTTTTTAGCAAGCCAAAGACTAAATGCTTACGGTGGTGAGTTATCGCGCTGCCATGCTGTAATTCACTACCTATCCGATGATGGCAATAAGGTTGAGGCTGCCAGATTGTTTAGAGGTTTTTTCTTTTCGCGTTCTTTTTTTCATTCAACTTTTGGTTGGATTCCGCTCTCATTCCCCGCCCCGATTCGATGTACACCAATTGCTGAGTTTCTCTACATATTGAATAAGTTTTCTGTTTCAAAAAAAGAAAAGTCAAAGACTAAATGTCTGTTCTATAGGCAAATAGTGGTGACGCCCTGGGTGTAGGGCTCTCTCATCTGTATTTCCTTTCTTTCTGTTTGTTTTGATCTTCCGCTGTACCAAAAAAACAAAAAAGAAATTCTACAGTAAAAGAGAAAGGACTAACTCTAAATAAAAGTCCACACAAAATTATAGAGAAAAGTACGCCTGATTTTGGCAAATAAATATAAATATATTTTTTGGTTTATTCGTTTTGTCTTTATTCAATTTTTTTTTGCAAATGTTAGTTTTGCATCAAATTTTTGTGGTTTATTGGTTCCTCTCGACGAGACGAATCTAAAGAGTATAAAATTATAGTCAAAACTAATTTTTTTTAAATAAAGCCAAAAATACGTGGTTTATTGGTTTAATTTTGGTTTTATTCAAAAAATAATTAATTTTCACTAAAATTTCATACTTGTTAGATTCGTCTCGTCGAGAGGAACCACTAAACTGCAAAAAATTGATGCAAAACTAATAAATGCAATTTTTTTTTGAATAAAGACAAAATAAATAAACCAAAAAACCAGTTTTTGGTTTATTTGCCAAACGAGTTCAATTGCAGAGTTCCAACTTTTTTTTTTTTTCATTTTCCTCCATTTTCTCAGCAACCAAGTAAGGGGAATATCACAGAAAAGAAGAAAACCCAGACTCTATAAATGAAAATCACATTGTCGTTAACATAAAGCAAATGAATTTAGCCCAAATAACTTATCCAAAAAGGCAAATGTAAAACCATCATGAGATTCAGGACGACAAGGGCCCTTTCACCATCATTTATTTATGATAGTCATCGTCTGGTCCGTTTATTCTTTGCTCTCTTCAAACAGTAATAAAATTCTTTTGCCGATCGGATAATAATATTCTCCTGTCCCAAAATTTTGTTCCATCTCTCTTTTTCTTTCATGTCCCAAAGAGGAAAATTTTGTTCCATCTCTCCTGTTCTTTTTTTTTTACCAAAGAGGAGTTTATATGGAGCAAAACCCTAAATGAACTAGCCCCACGAGAGTTTCTAGCACTTAGAGTTTTGAACAGAAGACCTAGCTAAGAGGGAGAACTCCTTAATTAAGTTTCTAGTCTTGACAACTAGACCAACCTCTGAACTCTGAAGGACATTCGTATTTAAATACATGTGCACGTGGAAACATAAGATGGTATATATGACCGAGACTAATGATCAAAGTGTCTTAGTTTTTCAAAGTTTGGTAAGATGTGGAAATAATTATAGCTCGTTAGCTTGCTAGAAGAATGCCTTTAAGAGCAAGAGCAGTGGCTTGGGCAAATTTTTTGCCAAAAATGCTAGTGAATAATGCACATTTAACTCACATATCTTTCAACAGTCCAACAATACAATTAACCGCCAATGAACAGTGCACAGGAGAAGGAGAGAGAGTAAGTCCGAGAGAGGTAATTAATGACAATGGATTGGCGATGAACAGTTCTTGAGCATTTTTAGCAAACAACTGTAGCTAAAATGTAAATTACACAAGGGTTTTACCTTAGCTGCTGGACCTATGTTTTCTTGAAATTCGTTAGCTAAAATAGCTACAATGCATTTATGGCTAAGCTGTTGGTGTTGCTCTAACAATTTTTACCGAACTGCCAATGAAATCTAGTCCAATTTCATTGGAACCACAAAATACAAGACAGACTTGGTCCACATGGAAGACAATACCCATGGGCCCTGCCCAATATTAGAATCTTCTAATGGGTTATGACGTGAAACGCATTTTTTTTTTTTAATATATTCGTCATTCCTACTCTATTACATGGAGGAGAGGGGAATGAAACTCGCTCCCGGAATACAGTGTGTGACATCCAAGAGCTCTACCGCATGAGCTAGCCACCACTTGCACATGAAACACGTTAATACTTTGATTCTTCTATAAAAATTCATTTGGTAAAACATCAAGAAAACTCTAAAAGGAAAAAAAAGAACTCGTTGGTAGCTATGAATGTATAATCCGATTTTTTTTTGCAAGTGGTGGCTAGGTCATGCGGTAGACCTCTTGGATGCCCCACACTGCATCCCGGGATCATGTCCCATTTCCCTTTCCTCCATGAAATAGATTAGGAATGACGAATAATAGAAAAAAGAAGAAGAAGAATCCGGATTTTTAATTGAGGAAAGCCAAATTACGAGAAAGATATTGGCATCCTAGAAATTTCAAAAAAACCTTCATTATCATGTAGATTATATTTCAATTTTCGTTATTATCGACCACAATTATGTATTTTCGCTCCACGTTTCTAGCTTTATTTGTAAGGTTACAAAACAAATTCTTCTATTTACACTAATCAATTAAAGTAAATGAAATTACAGAGAGGGACAATATTTCTATAGCTTCGCCTAATGCATAAAGAAAAGAAAAAGTTGCAATGTATTGGAACAAAATTGAATTGGACACGACTCTAGACACAACTGTGTTCCACTAAAAGTTATCTTGCATAATATGGATTCAATCAATAAAAGTTATTTGGAGTGAGCCACCTCCACTGAATTGATCCATACATTTTAATTCTTGGTACTTTAAAGTTCAAACAATACATGTTACCAAAAAAAAGCCCGGCTCGTTGGACAACTCTATCCCCAATTGTATATCTTCAAATTTATAGCAGAATTCAATGAGACTTTTGACATTTGGTACTACGTCCATATCATTACCTCATAATGCCAGGAAATTAAGAGCGCACTGCACGAAAATCTAAATAAATAAGGATCGCAGAAGTCTTGAGAACAGACGTGAATTCAAACCCGTGTGGGCCATAATCTTTTTAATTTTGGTCCCTTGGGCCTTGAGTGATATTTAAGCAAGGATCTTAGTCACCGGAAGTGACGGTGACTATATGAAACTATCCGTTCGTACATTCAATTGTTTGGACGTACTCGTGAACTATTACCGGTAAGAGTTATGGTTTGGATTTGCTCATTAACTTTTACGACAAGGAGTTAATTCTTAAATGTAAGAGTTTATAAACACATTCAAATCATTAATTATAGTAAAATAAATAGTTTGGATCATGATATTGTCTTCTCCAGTCCCAAACATGGACCGGAGAGGATCCATTTCCTTTAACCAAGGAGAACCTAGAAGGTTGGGCTCATTTATCTCATGAAGCTCAGTTCATCTCCGGTCCAAGTTTTGGACTTGACGAGACTTTCCAAATTATCTGGATCACACAACAATGTAATCAATAGTTTTGATCTGCTCAGAAAGCTTTGAATAAATTCAAACCCTTAAGGTTCCGTTTCACTAACTCAAAAATCCGAAAACTAGCTTATTACGCTTTTCGAGACAAATTATCCACTCACAATACATCACATAAAAAATCACAAAAAACCAACGCGTATTTCGAGGTCTCACATAAAAAAGCTAAAAAGCCTAAAAGCAAAAAAAAACCAAGTTAGTGGCACACCCCTAACTATAGTAATTGGACGATTCAAATTTCAACTGTCTCGTTAAGTCCAAATGAAGGGCCGGAGAGATTAATCCAATCTCTATCTCAAGCGTGCTGTACATTTTTCAATTTTCCAGTTCTATTTGTGTTCCGTAAAGTCGCCAACTTTCAAGACATCGCATTCGAATCGTCACTCGGGTGACGTCAATAGGTAGGATCTTTTGGTCTATCTCAAGTTTTGGTTTTGGTTTTTTTTTTTTTTTTTAAACTGCAAAATGGGTGGAAATAGGCGATCAGCGTATCAACCCCCATGAGTGTGACCATTGATGTTTCTGACCCGCTGTGAAATGTCCGGTTGAGCCATAGCTACTGTCCGAATAAGACAGGCCGTCACCATAGCACCACCTAGGTGACTAGTACACTACACCGTGTGCGCGCTACAGGATCCCGGAATGACAACCACATATTTACATGGAGTTCATGTACTTTATCGATTTGAACTTTATGTGAATATGTGGTGGTTAAGAGCTTTGGTACCCGGCGTAGTAGTGGCCCAATAATTTGTGCAAAGTGGGCAAAGCCGACTCATAAATTTTGGAGGCCTAAATCGGACTTATTAAATGAGGCCCACCCTATATTTTTGCATACAAAAATTGGTCAATAAAGAGTCTTTACAAAAACCATTACAAAAGATTTTATCATTACAAAATACTAACCGATAGTTATCCAAAAATATACAACAGGTACAATATTTCAAAATCCATCATTTGAACATTTGTATTCTCGCACTTTTAGTGACAAACGTATTAATTAAGTCTTCATAATCAAGCATCTTCACAATATCCTTCTCAATGGACAAAATAGCCAATCCATTTAACTTTTCTTGAGACATGGTCTAGTATATATATGTAGGATTCCTAAATAATTGGGGGCCCTAAAATCTTGATTTTTTAATGGACCTAAATCCCATGCTTCTTGGGATTCATGTCTAAGCCGGCTCCGAATTTGTGGTTGGAAGTGGAAATGATGAAGTGGATCCATCTTGACTCTTGACTTAGTAAAAGTCTGCTCGATAAATTCCGAAGACAAATTGGCTTTTGTCCCAGCCTGATACTACTATGAATCAATTTGATTCCATTTTTTTTTATTTAACGGTTAAGGATGCCTAGACAATTCACGTCGGGATTAAGAGATCGAAAAATTACAGAATTTTTTTTTCTGCAATTTTAATCTCAATAATCAAATCCTAATCAATTATATGAGGAGTAATCATCAATTGTGCTAAAGTTGATACCATTATGCAAAGCACGGGATCAATTTCCATTAGATGACGTCATGACCTGGACATCGCCTACTTGATATGCTATTGTCACTTCTTGCGTCATGATAATTGAATAACCGATGATGTGAAAAGAATTTTTTACAATTTTCTTTTAAGAGTGTTTTGAGGATCCATTGAGGTATATTCAATATTTTTTATATTCTTGAATTATTGGTTGTCAAATTAAAAAATTATTTTTCTCACATAGATCAACTGATTTGATAAATTGCAATCCAAAAATATTAAAAATTTGAAGATATCGAAAATATTGTAGTGGAAACTCATCCTTATTTTGTAGCAAACTTAAGTTTGGTTTATTTATTTATTTATTTATTGTAAAAGGTTGTATTTACTCCTATTTATCTTGACAACAAGGACAAAAAAACTTTAAAAAAAAAAAAAAATAAAAAAAATTAGTCTGATCATTACTGTTTTTCTGATCATTACTGTTACTTTGAACAAGTAATTTTTCTTATTTAAATTTCTTCATGGGGGTTGTAGACCACAATTTTTTAACCCGCACTGAAGAGAAATGTCTTGCTGCTTAGTACGTTACAATCCATGTTCTTTTTCGTACGTGCTTTAAATAATATTAATAATGAAAATTTGAAAGCACTCATATCATGAATTCATGATTAATGTGTTTCTTTGCAAAACAAATTTGGAACTCTTGAATACCTGGTTTCGATACATCTATAAATAAATAAATAAAAGTATTGAAAACAAATTTCGAACCAACTTTTAAATACATTAGTGCCAAACAAGGTATTGATTGAATACGGGGATTAGTTGTACTTTGTTTAATTAAAGTGAAATAAAAATGATGGACATTACTGTTAATTGTTAGATGAAGATGAAGATAATTCAGAGAAAGGGAGAAATAAAAGAAACATGCATGTGGGCTGCAATATTTCCCCTAATCCTAGTCTAACCTCTTTAGTCCAGCAATCAAAGATTCAAAGGAGCCCAAACGGGACATCAATCAAGAGCCCAATTATAGGTGCATCATTTGGTATACATGTACACCAGGTTGTGTGACATTTGTTTCGGGTCTCACACTGATGATTTATTTAAAACATAGTTACAAGGATTTCTATGAAAAATCAGCTCATTCGGATATCAGTACGAATTTGATCAATTCATTCATTTTTGTCCCTGCGAATTCAAGAATGAGGATCGGTCAAGTTTAAGGATATCAGAATCAGATTTTTTACAAATGCTCCTAAAAGCACATTTTAAATATATTGAACATCTCTGATCACTTGCTGTGGACCATGAGATGGGTCATACACAATCCTGGCATCCGGTAATATACATTTGGTACATAAATTGTGCCTATACATAAATCTTTTCATCAATCAAATATCTTCTTCACTTTGTAAAGTACTTATACTTTTCCATCTTTCTCTTCAATTAATCAAAGTCAAGACTATTTGCAAGACCTTACTGTAGTGGCTCGAAATAAATAGGCCCAATACGATTAGCCTAATCCTTGTAAATAAACTTTGGAAGGGCCAATCACCATCAACAACCCACATTCCAGATGTTCAAAGTTATCGCCCGGCCCACATCGTCCTTACCAGGCTGGGCTCTACATTCGTATCACGAATGAGAAACAGAGAGTGGACTGGAACAAAATGAACTAGAATATTCATTGGCGCCAACCTCTGATCAGCACGTGGTGGGGCCGTACCAACCAACTGGTGTAACACCCCATGTAGACCACTTGCCCACTAACTTGATTTTGATCCACGAGCGACACTACCTGGCCTCATATATTTAAGCCCAAGTAACTAATAGTATCTTACATGATTTATTATATGCCCAAGATCACCCATATATGTAGTCTTCTGATGTAGGACTAAACATTCTCTACCCCCTAAAATCCGGGGTATGTATTACAATCTTCCCTCCTTTATGGCCTCGCGCTTTTACGAGGGGTTGAGTACTAAAGTCACCATAGCCTCCCCCGAGTCTAGTTCTTAGTGACTAGAGTCACCACTGCCTCCCCGGGATTTGTTCTCTGGTACCATAACCCAGATGGTAGTGTACACGGGTTGGTCTGATACCATTTGTAACGCCTCATGTAGACAACTGGCCCAGTACATTGGTTTTGATCCATGAGCCACACCACATAATGGTTAAGCCCATGGTACTACTAGTATCTTACATTGTCTATTATATGCCCAAGATCACCCATGTAGATTTCTGATGTGGGATTAAACATTCCCTACCCTCCAAAATCTAGGGTATTCCAATTTTATTGGAGCATCCCACATTGGTGGGCAAAAGAAAAAGGAAATGTTATATAATGTGACCCAAGTAGCTACGATATAACTCGAGTTTAACATTTTGAGCCACGTGGTTAGGCTAAGGGTTAGCAGGTCAGCTGGCGCGGATCATTACAATTGCAGTGTGGTAATAAAAAATTGTACATGCCGGACATGTGGCACGAGTCTCCTTGTGACGCATGGCTCGGCCATGCATCGTACCGTCAGGTCGGGTCATCCATAGTACGGTCCAGCCAGATGGCACCTCTATTTATTGTATACGCGTCCACGAGTTTAGCCTGACCATCACAGAGTGCTTGCGGACCATTATGCGAGGCGTTCGGTCAAGAGGTGGTGCTAATTGTTGGACAGAAGATTCGGCGACGTCACCTCGTCACTAGGGTGGCACGCGAGACCCTTCCCCTCAGATCAAAGGCATTCTTATAAATACTAATATACTAAAATGATAAACCCTAACATGTATGCCATTTCTTCATCCTCAAAACTCCGTCTTTCCCTTCTCATTCAGGGAATGACTAAGCCATCGGAGTGCTGTCTGATCATTTTCAACCAGTCGGGCGCTAATGTGATTTCTAATTTTGCAAAACCAGCAGAATGAAGGCTAGTCACAGTCAAAGTCTAACTAGAAAAGTCAAGTCATTGAGAGAAAAGTTTGTACACCACCCCACAACTACTAAGGGCAAGTGCAAGAAACTAAGTAAAAGAGCATTTTAGCTATTTTACCAAACAAATACTCAAAATAGGCCGTCCAATAAGCTGATCAATAGGAGGCTAGGTAAACTAATTTGTGCCGCAACACCTAGCCATGTTTACCTAGTTAGTACTATTTATCAATCTTTTTTTTTTTGCCTTTTTTTTTTCCTGCTCTCTCTCTTCAAAGCTCAACAATATCAACGATAAAAAAGAGGTAAAGAGAATGAATGCAAGAGAAGGAATACACATAACAATAGATAATAGGTAAAATATTCAACATTATTGAAGTGTTAAAAGAGATATGGATAAGAAAAATGAAAAATATACACTTTCCATTAGCATTTTTTCCTCAAAGTTTACCTAGAATTTGTTACACTTGCTTTAAAAATGGACCATTGCCACTTACTCGCCAAAGTCTTTGTAGGTCTGCTTGGTGGATAAAAATCAAAATTGACTAGTAAAACATTTTGAACGGCTCGTGTAATATTCATATGATTGACGCGTGGGTACACATATGAGATTTGAGACATGAGAAGCATGCATGAGCTGGATAACGTCACCTTTATTACATCACCATTACTTGGGGATGCAACTTTGAGGGGAAAGTTTTTATAGTCTTCAGCATTGCCAATAAATTACCGATGCCCTATCAACTTGATATTTTAAAAGATTATTGCTCGAGTCGAGTTTTAACAATGAGCGATTTGTATCATATTTTTTAGTGAGACGGAGCGCGAATTAAGGGCACAACAGGCCCCCTTGTCCCATACACACAAGTTTTGTGATCTTCAAATATGAGGTCCGCACCAATGCAAGGTGAGGGATCCCTTAATGGATGAATGCTTTTGTCCTATTAGTACTCTCTCTGTCCAATTTATTTGTTCACTTTACCTATTTCGGACCTCCTACAAAATCGGCTACATTTTTTAATTTGTAATAATTAATTTTCACATGCGATGTGAATTTTGTGTGATAGATCTCAATAGTTCTATAAGACATAATTTTCAAAATTATATAAATCATTATAAGTTATAAAATATATACGATATTTTGGGTGGCATGTATAGTGAAATTGAACTAACAAATTAAAACAAAGGGAGTATAATTTTCCTTACATATTGTTTAGCATTATCATTTCAATTGATTATCAAAGAATTTTCCATTTAAAATTATTATCCAATTAAATAGATGGTGATATCATATTAGTCGACCACCTCGGACTTCAATTTCCGGGACCGTGTTTCATGTTTTCACATCCATTATTTTTTTTGGTTTGAGATCCTCCTCAGTGACACAATCAGGGCCGGCCCTGAGCTAAGCCGTGTAAGGCGGCTGACTTAGGCCCCTGAATGTTGGCCCAAAATTAGGGCCCCGGATAGGTACACTCAAGTACATAATATATATTTAATTTATCACTTATGTAACCAATGAACTAGCTAGCCTAGTGGGAAAACTTAGTT
>JAXBDA010007327.1:0-17904 GCA_036023075.1 Gaultheria prostrata
TGGGGGGGGGGGGGGGGGTGGTAAGGGGTTTAGGATTCTCACCTTTTCTCTTCCTCTCCCACCATTTTCGTGATCCAAACGTGGGAGAGAGTTGAGTTCCCTTTCTTCTCCTTTCTTTTCTCACCGTTTCCCTCGATCCAAATGAGCTGTAAAGAGGCCTATGCCATAACCCACCACTTAGTCTACCATTGACAGAAAAAAGGAAAAAAAAAAAAAAAGCAACAAGAAAAAAACACAATCACCAATCAGGTTGTGACTAATGTCAATTGAAAATCCAAAGGCAAGTAATCAAATCTCCGTTAATCGGTTAATGGAATCAAAATGACTCGTTCTAATCTGTAAACAAAACCACATGTAGATTGTAAAATGCAAGGAGGTAAATCGCACCCGATCTATTTCACACGGGTAGAAAAACTTCTCCCAAATAAAATTCTTATTCCTTCTCAAGCATTGATCGATATGACAAGGGAATGGAAAGACCGATGGCATGAATGAGAGCAATTTTCGTTCAAATCCCACCTTTAGTGAGGGCAATTTTATCCGGTCCCGCCACATTTGTAGGGTCCATTTGTCCAATAAAAATCTCAAGATTAGACACCTAATTGAGATTAGTTCAATTGGTTAAATGACTTAAATCTCTAACGCGCTGCCAAATCCCCTCTATACCCATTTAATGGTTCCCCTTTCATTTTCAGCTGCAAAAAAATGGCCGACCATTTATCCGGCCAAATTTGGCTGAGGAAATGGCCCTTCGACATCAGCTTCCCTCGCCATTTTCAACTACCAAACCCAACAGAACAAATAAAAATCACAAGATTAATACATCTCCAACATTGAAATACCCAATTTCTGGCAAATACAATTTCAGAATAACAAAAAACAAATAGAAAATTGTAAATTTTTTACCTTCCTAAAACTCAATAAATTGGAAACCAGAACCATAGCCAAATGGCCCAAATCGTTGCTCTATTCGTCAGACCTCCGATACGTCGGAATTCCAAGCATCGGCCGTCACTTCCCTTCCCGAAAGTGGCGGAGAACGCAAGTGATAAGAGATAAATCAGGGGGTGAGATGACGAGCGAAAGAGGAGATCAGATCGGTTTGTGAGAGGAGAGAGGAGAGAGGAGAGGTTTGTTGCGTCGGTATAACCAAGAGGGTATTACTCTCTCCGCTTGGACCCTTTTCAGGAGTAATTCAGTTGGGGGTTTCTAAACCGGGTTTTGAGAACATTCCCTTATTCGATTTCAAAGTGTTTTCAAGGGTTTTTGGGTTGGGGTTTTGAGAATCCGGATTTTCAAAACCGGGTTTTCAAAACCCCAACCAAACAAAGTGAAATTCCACCATAAAATCCAACATTTTAAGCAAACATAGTCATTACCCTAATACTTTTGATTTTCTAACATTATTCTTTTTTTATTCAATAATTACCTTTTATGCTCCAATGCTTTTATTTTTCTAAAGCGTGATATCACAAACATAAATGAATCAACTACAACGATTACACAGTAGAATTCACAACCGGGAATACTTAAAGTTTTATGTTCTCGCAATATTATAAAAAATAAACCCTTAAAACATTATGGTTTTAATAATTAAATTGTCTGTCAAAAAACAATAAAAGTGTTCAAAAAGTGGCACTCTCCGATATTCATAAAGCTTGACATACAAAAAAAATTTCTAGGGCCTTTTTCTTATTACTTCTTCACAGCATATCCTGTAGAGAACAAATTTTTTTGTAATATACCATGAGAGATAGACTTCTAGTTTTCTACGGGAGTACGAGTATATATATTCTTTTAAATAACTATTTTACTATATTCGGGCCGGGCTCGGGTTGGGCCTTGAGGATTTTTTCAAACCCATCTCATTAACTAATCGGGCTTAAAATATCAACCCGGCCCAACCCTATAGGCCTAAATTTATATCCCAAACACTAAAAAAGTCGGGCTGGGTTGGGCAGGCCACCGGGCCGGTGTGCACCCCTAGTAGATAGGGAGGAGGATTGAGTGCCACCATCATGATACCTTTTTGATTGGCAACCTGCGGGAGGAGATTGCCAAACTGTCCTTTTGTAGTATCTCAAAAGTGGGGCAGAAGGAAGTCCATAGTGCACATCATCTTGCCAAACATGCTCTCACCCATTTTGTTCCACACCCAGGCACCGGTGATAGAAATCGGTTTTAGGCTTCCGGCTGTGGTTTTTGTTTTCTTTGTTTGTTTTCTTAGTTATATCTCTATTTTTATGCTTGTTTATCTTACAAAAATGATAAATATACAACACCTCAGCTCCAACATGGCTCCAACACACTCACATGGTGTGTGAAGCCCACACACACTTCATGTGTTGGAGATTTTTGTTGTATATGTATCATTGTTGTCTTTTATCTTATGTGTTTGTCTTTATCAGCTTGTTGGGTCTTTTGTATCAGGTTGCGATTTATAATATTTTTATCTCTTTAGCAAAAAAAAAACAAAAAACATATGATTAGAAAATACATTTTTTTGTCACAATAAATGTTAACTATGGTTAAATTGGGAAAAAAGTTTTTGTTATGTCGTGCCCCAAGCAGTGCGGTGCCGGCCCACTTTCGTGCCTTGCCCATCTAAAAACCGTGCTCGTGTCGTGCCACATTTAAACTTGTTGTGCCGTGCTAGCCCGGTCATTTGATACCTCTATGCGTGCGTGCATGCGGTAGTGTTGGCCCTTGGGCATTTGAGCAAAGTAGTAACAATATATGATGACGGGTATAGAGCACGTATTTAAAGAATTTGTTATTAAAATACCTGAACACAAACTAAGAAAGTAAATAGGACAGAAAAGAATTTGAGGAGTCTGCTAATTTCCATGATGAACGTTGAAGTACCTACTAGAGACAATCTAATAACTCTTCCTCTATGTATAAACTATAAAAGCATCAAAGTTCAATTATCTTCAAATAAATAGACGAAAAATGAAAGCTAGGAAGCTCATATTTCCAACGATAAACATTGAATGGGCCTATGCCTTCACCGGAAGCTAAGAATATTTCGTTAAAAGGCGGCTCAACATCTCCTAGCCATTGTCGTACTTCAACCGGACGAAAAAACCATACAACCTTTACCTTCTTTTCGTGGCTAGCAGTCTCTCACAACCTTAAAATTTTGCCAATGACAAGCTCATTACCAACGCCCTTCTTACGGCCCCAGCTAAATTCAATATTATCTTCCTCATGTGCTTCTCCAAGGGGCAACAGATCGAGCATGTAATTCTTAACTAGCACATGCTGTGTCATGTTTCTCCTAGCCCGGTGTTAAGCACAGGCCTTTGTGCCATTCCTGAGCCATGCCGTGCCATGCCCTTCTAGTAACAAGCGTAGGTATCTCGTTCAGTAGGCCGCGTGGAAAAGTAGAATACCGGACCTTTGCTTCTTAAGCTACTCCTCAACAGGATTCTACTTCAAAGGAGCAATCAGACCAAAATATCATAAACACTAACTATAGGATTGTGATTGAAATCAAAATGGCAATGACAATATGTATTCCATTCCCAAAAGCATTCCTTCAAACAAAAATAAACCGGAGTCATCAAAACATAGCTGCCCTTTTACTAATCATAGATAAGAATTAAGAAACCCACAAATAGGTCCTCGAATTCCCAACAATACTCTTCATTAGACACATTGAATGGATATCCGGTGGTTTCCAATTGCAGAGACGCGTCATACAGAAAGGGTTTTACGAATTAGACGAGTAGCTTCTCAATGGCATCCTGCGTTTACAATGTTGAACCTTACTCAATGGCATACTTGAAAGTTGAAACACGCCCTCCCCCCTGCTTGCAATCTTTTGTGAAAACAGAAGGAATATACAGCCATCTGAAGTCCTATGTCTGGGGAAACCTGAAGCGGGTATGCATAAATAAAATACTACATAGGGGAGGAATCAAAACAAATCGTTCATATCACTTATTAATGAGATTTACAGTATCGTTTAAAAAATGAACTGCTTGGATTTTGATCATACCTCGACCAAATTAATAGATTCCTCACCATTTTGATTTTCAAGCCTTTTATGCATTGGAGTTTTGGCACAATCAAAAACAGTTTTGGCATTATCATTTGCCTAGAATTATTGTAGAATGTTGCCATTTCAATGCTAGTCACGGTTTTCTCGTATAGGAGGAAATAAGAGGAAAAAATGAATTGATGCACGAAATAAGCTACTATTATTGCTGTTAAAGTAATGTGTCAAAGCAAAATATGGTCTTGAGTTTGGAAGTACCCAGGACTAGGAGAACAGTATTAGGATTTTCAAACCCCACAAACACCCCTACGGATCTTGAGAACAATGAATCACAAACCGAAAATAAACAATCGTGCGTAATGAAAAACTGGGAGATAACAACAATCTCCCCCTCATGTGTGAACCATGCATTAGGCCTAGCTCCCCCTTGCTCTGATACCACTTGTTGGGAGTCTAATCCGCCTATGGTTCTTCCCATGTGCGCGTAGGCCCATTCCGTTGGGGAGTATCCACGGAATCCATCACATTATATGGACCCAATATACATTGAATGACTTATATCCACTTAAAAAGCTAAGCCTTGTAAGTGGTGAGCCATCCAATTGTTGATTAAAGTCCATCCATTTTTCTATTTATCCAATGTAAAATTATCCTTCACACATGTTTTCAACAAACAGCTAAGGCAATAAGGCCTATTTGGGCCTTGTAGTTGATTATCCCCCCATACGGCCTTGGTCCGGCTCTTCACATAGTGAACAAATTACCAGAGCACTCAGTTGAGTGGAAATGCTTAGGAAACGTAACATCAAACAAAGTCTCATCTCTGCAAAATTCTCAAATATCATGCCAGCGACTTGAAAGAAAAAAAGATTCATGTAAAAGCAAATTTTCTCTGCAAAATGATAATTCTTTTGGGATTTGACCACACCCCCTTTTAATGTCAAACCACGAGAAAATAAAGTAAGCAAACAAAAGACAAAAACACAAGAACACCAAAATATATGCAGTTCCACCAAGCACGGAGAAAGGGACATGGGGTTTCCGTAGTGAGCTAAGTCACTACATCCCCGTAGTGACCTCAATTATGGGCCCTCTAAAATTTTCTTTTGCGATCGGAACCATTTATTATTTTAGAAATATTGAGCACATTATGCATGCAAAAAATTATGATCATCGAAGATTGGTAGATACACAATTGAGACAAATTTGTCTTAAAGTGTATTCTCCAAATGATATTAGCCATTCATATAAATGGTATCCGAACATATGGTTACTAATATCCAATTAATTTGATTTTTTTACAAGAATGATCTATTCAACATTCCCGACAAATTGTACGGTTCCGATCCCAAAAATTGATTGTAGAGGACCCACAATTGAGGTCACTATAGTGATGTAATGACTTGGGTCATTACGGCTACCCCAAATCCCGGAGAAAGGTGTATTCCATGGGCGAAAAGCGAGGGAGGATTCACTATGACGGTAGTATGACCAAGGAGCAAGATTATGAAAGAGCTAGCAATACCCGTCACTCTACAAATTGATGCACCCTTAAATCCCAAAATAAAGAGATACAAAAAGCAATTGAGTACTAACAACTCAACGGCTCGGATTTCATCTTGACTTGGATTTCATAGAAGCAAGATGACTTTTTACTTTTTTTCTGACTCTCTTTTCTTTTTTTTCTTCCTTTTTATTTTATCAGTAGCCCCTCATTTTCCAGTGGCTGCTCGCATACTCTTCGTTCTTACCTTTTGCTTCTCTTCTGTCCCACTTCTCTTTCCTTTTCATTTTTATTTTATCACCCGTCATTTCCTTTTTTCCTTTACTCTATTTTTTTCCCCAACAAATCTAAATCTCACTCAAAATACACACCAAAATATACTAACACTCTCATAAATGTATGAGACCACACAAACTAGATTTAGCGCCCCTCATTTCCTTGTTGTGCGTGAGCCCATAGATTTATGTGTGTGTTTGTATACATGTGTGAGATCCTGCATTTTAATTGTGGTCCTAAACTCTTTATTTTTTCCCTACCAATTCACAATATTATGAAAATCACACTACCCAATTCTTTTGTCAGAAATTGTGCATGTAACAAACACAAGAATAAAGTACAAGTGATATGTTCTTTACATTTGATTAAAAAAAATTACCCCATAAAAATTTGAAAACAAATCGAGCAAGGTAACATGATTTATAAATTTTCTCACACAAATCATTGTTCAAATATGAGAATTCTTTCTTATTTTCTTTAAAAAAAAAACCATACAATTTATATGTTTTGTATTTATCTTTTATAGTTGTATCCTTTTAGTTTTTAATTTTCACTTTTTTTAAAAAGAACTTTTGAAGATGTAGGGAGCTAAATATTGCTTCGGGCCCCTAAAATAGCTATTGAATTTTTGTAATTGTTTTTTACTTGTATGGCTTTCTATTTTTTATTACTCCACTTAATAATAAGTGGGCAACCGAACTAGAAGTCCGATTTGGGCAACCCAAACATCAGGACCGACCCTATGAAGGAGGAATGTGTTAGCTAGGGGTTTGAAGTGGTCGTTAGAATACGGGCAGCATATTCGGGATTTTAAGCACCAGTGAATTCCAGATGTTGATTAATCCTTTTGTTGGGCATAATGTGATGCAATCTCTTACGATCTTAAAGTTGGTTCTTTGTAAACCTAAACCTATACCCCAAGAAAGAGTGACTTACCTTAATGGTAATTAAAAAGAGTGACTTACTTTAATGGTAATTACATGTCTTTTTTTCTAGACTTAGGGGTAAAAATCTGAAAGGAATATGGTTGTTGATATTCATTGTTCTGTGTGCGGAGGTGAGGTTGAAACGGTTGATCATTTTTTCTTAAAGGTCCCTTTGCTAGGAGGGTTTGGGGTTTGAATTTACCTCCGAAATTTGCGTTCTTTATTTAGAAAGTTATTTATAGAATTTTGGGGGTTAAGGATGGGCTTAGAAAAAAAATATGGTGGTAGATATTCATTGTTCTGTGTGGGGAGGTGACGGTTGATCATTTTTTTCTTAAATGCCCCTTTGCTAGAGGCTATGGAGGGCTTCGCGGTTAGGGTGAAATTTTGATATGGGAAGGCCTTTAGACTTTGTGGAATGGGCGAGTCTCCTTATGTTAGAGGGTGTTTGGCCAACCCTTTTTCTCCTTTTTCAACTTTTACTTTTCTAATTATGGGTGTTTGGGAGAAAAAACACAAAATGCATTAGGCCTAAATGACCAATATAAGACCCATAGTAAACTAAAAAGGTGAGTGTTTGTAGTAAATACGTGCCGACGTAAATGTTTCTGGCATCAAAAGAAAGCACCACAAATCATACTTTTGAAAACCAGCCACTACGAACCGTTTTGGCCGGTTCGTAGTGGTTTTTTCAAAACTCCGGTCCGGATATGGACCGGTATAGCACCGGGAGCCAAAATCGCACAAAGAACTGGCTGGTTCCCGCTACATAACACTATGTAGTGGGTTTTGGTCTTGTAGTAGATCGAACCGGTCATAGCGGAACGGTTCAGTCGAAGAAAACAAAGAAGAAAGAGGGCGATGGATGACGTCTGATTTGATGAAAGACAGAGATCACAGTTCTTAAGTTTTTGGGAGGAGTGCTAGGGCTGAATTGAAACACGTATCCTTCTCCTAGAAAACACGCAATAATGGTATACAACACATGGGGCACATGTTTTTTGTGCTTTTTTGGGGGGTCAAGAGCTCAAGTAGATAACTGAATTCATTTCTGATCAGTAATGCCATTATTTTTTACTAATTGCTGCTTCCAGTAACTCCTTTCTGGTTAGTGATGCCATTAGTTGACTAATTGCAGATTTCACAGTAAAAAGAAAGGTTCAAAATCTTATTGAGATTCTTAACTGGCTAGTTGCTAATTCATTTGGTGCAAAGAATGATTGAGATTAATTAGTGGTTGATGACATTAATTACTGTTGCCATTACAGCCGGTGCTGTGAACCACAGCTTTTACTTGGTATGTCTGTACTTTATAATCCAAGCTGATACTTGAGAGCATGTGAATTTTTCTTTGCAGTTCTATTTGATTTGATGTGGTGGAAAAATTCAAAAGTTGGAGATTGTGGATGGCTTGACTACCGAGTTTCCCATTTGCTAAAATAGGAATCTAATAAAATCAAGTGGGTGATTTTAACAAATGAGGAAACAAGGCGCTAAAATCAATCTATTTTAGCAAAGGAAATGGGTTGATTTTAGCGCCTTGTTTCCTCATTTGCTAAAATCACCCACTTGATTTTATGAGATTCTCATTTTAGCAAATGAGAAACGTGTGGCGCGGTGTTAAGTCACGGAAACACTCTCTTAGGGAACTGATTCTGGTTGTTCCTGATTTTTCACGGTCCACTTTTTTTTAAAAATTCACTCCAAACATTGTCATTTAGTGTTTAAAATCATACACAATATAATTTTGAAAACTCAAAAACAAAATTTAGAGTGCATGCATTTGTTGAGGGAAGTGTCAAAATCTCTATCTTCATTAAATATAGCTCCATCTCACATAGAAGATAATTTTGTAGTTTCAAATGAAAAAGGATAAGAAAAATAGAGCATTAGATTTTTATTGGATTGTTTCTTTTGCCTTTGTTCAAATCAAATGTCACTCTCCAACGAATGTAGTCCCAAAAAGTCTTAATTACTTTGTGATGAATTTATCGGGGGAAACTTCGAGGGCAAAAAAGTTTGTTTCAAGGTTATTAACTTGAAATTCAAAAATCTAATAGAAGACTACCGTAGTGAATGTGACTGAGATGCGATATTACAATTCAAGTTAATAACCTGAAAAATTCAAGTTAGTTTGAAAAATTAGGAGCGCGGTGTACGTACTGGTTAGAAACCTGAGGGGAGGTTGGCATAAATTATCCTTAAAGGAAAAAGAGATTATTGTGAGAATGTGATTCTTTTTTTTCAACATGGCATTATCTTGAATTAAATCATGCATGAACCATTCCAATCAAATCCTTGATGAAAATTCAACATTCTCAGTCAAACATTTCCAATCATTTTCTTCCCATCGCTAAAGCTATTTTTCATGCCACAGAAAATGAACCAAGTTGAAGTGCGGTGTCATGTTTCACTTTAGCCGTAGTCCTTTCTTTGGAAATGGTCCGACGACTTGGACATAGTGCTGCAACTAGGGCGGCTTAGAGATCGGTTCCAGTTTTAACCAAGACTAGTCCAAAATAGCTGACCTCGGGCTCTCGAGTTACCTTCAACTCAAGCTCAACTTGAGCCAGTTTTTATTTTTATTTTTTATGACTGATAAAAAAAATTTATTTAAAAAAAAAAATCAACTTGAGCTAGTTAATATTTTGAAAATCGGACCGGTGAGCGAATCGGAAATAAGGCCAAAAGATGGGTCATCAGCTAATTGCCGGTAAACCGACCCATCATTATTATCTAAGAAATTTAATTTCAGGAAGTAGTACATAAATAATACTAGTATAAATTATTTTACTTGATTTTTTAAAACATAAATGTACTTGTAAATACATTGGGTCGGGTCGACTTGTTGGAAAAATATTTTGGATATGGAGTAATATTTTATTTAAAGTATGAATGAAAATTGATTTGATCTAGAGTTACATCTTTTCATTGACACATGTTCGCTATGGACGGACGCGTCTTTTTGTGAACATATATGTCTCTTCTCCCTGGGGACTATTCGTATAGTCATCAATTAATCTATATATATGGTATCATTCATTCATTTCTAAGTTGATTTTTCCTACACTTTTATTAAGTCGGAGTCTTTTTATTGAAGAGAGTACAACCACAAGTTTGGTTCGCCTACCGAATAGATTGGAGTGCTACTTCCGTTCGGTGAAGATCAAGTATTGCTGGGAGATAGACGTTCATACAAACCGTAAGCACCGTAGCGGGGGCGAATTTGTCTTAAGTACAGAGTGTTTTAACACTCGCCTTGATCATCATTTCATTTCATCGATTTCCAGGTTTTGCATTTTATAGCATTCGTATTTTTGATTTTTTCACAAAAAGTAAACATATTTTCCAACAATCTTAAGACAGATTCCATTTACTTTTTGTGTATAACATATGTATCTTTTCTGTTTGGAAAATTTCGTACTATTTTGAGTAAGAGTTGTGACTTTTGGGTTTACATATAAAGATGTGAGTGTTGGGTTTGAACCAAAAGGCGTGACTTCTGGTGAATAAGTCACAAATTGTTTGGTTATTCAAAAGTCATGATAAGCGTGATAATTAGTGAATAAGTCACATATCTTATGACATGACAATAAGTCATTTGGTCAAATCAATTAGAAACATAAAACATGCAACTTTATGTTTGGATTATTTGAAATTGGGTTTCAATAAACTTAGCAAATGGACTAGCTATGTTTGGTTTGACATGAAAACTAAAGATTGAAATATTTTTATTTTTACAATCTCGAGTGTTTGGTATTTATCACACAACTCACCCCTAAAAGATTTTTTTAAAGTAGAATTGATTTATATGCTGTTGGGAGTATTTAGTGAATGTGAAAGTACATAGAATGCATGTTGCATTTAGCATAAAATCGTTCAAATTTGAGTAAAATAGTTACTCGATATTGGGCGAAGTACTCAATGTGGGGGTTATTTCTTGTGTCTTGAAACACGAGAGTTGTAGCGAGAGTTTTGACATTCTTTTTATCATGTCATAAACTACGGAAATTATATTGATAAATTCTGAATTAGTTTCATAATTGTGGGGGAGTAATTATAATTTCCGCAAACTTTAACTATGTGTTGCACTATAGATTATATTTCCATCTGTACGCCAGAGCGTAGAGTAGTCCATTTTATATTTGAATTAAAAGACTAAAATCCACGAGTGGATACATGTCTTTACACTTTGAAAGTGCAATAAAGGTTTGGAAATCCTCTAAACAAAAGTGTATAGTATTACAATTGAGTCTGATCAACTCAGTGCATAAGACAAAAGCGAGTGAACGAAGTGGCTACGCTATTACTTAGAGGATGTTCCTATGAGGTTCAATTCTGTGTCAGCGGATATAATATGGTGGCCACCAGTTGTTAAAAAATAAAAAAATAACACAAAGGACCATATAGAACGGCTAGTCTCAATATTTATATTTTAGACAAGTTACCGTATACCATTTCTCTCATTAAAGAATGAAACGTCAAAAGAAGTTATAACGGATCCGTTGAAATGAGTTGAGTTTTGACTAGAGAACAAATGATCATCGGGGGGATTGAGATTAAGCCTATTAATTAAAATTCTATATAATGGCAACCCAATCTAGCTGACTGAAGATCCCAAGATCTAGGTTCAACGGGAAACCGAGTTATATGAGACCTAGGAGTATCACTAAGGAGATATCTCTCCAACTCATTCTTATGGTGAAATAGTGATGCCTGCAGCGGTTGAGGTTAAGTTTTTAACTTTTAATGATTCTTATACCTTGGTAAATGTCACGCCCTCAAATTTATAAATATAATTATGAAACATATTCACGTGGAAATACCCAAAAGTCAACATTTCTTCTTTTGAGAGTCAAATATAATCCAAGTTAAAGTCGCATTTACACGTGCCCGACCCCAAACTCTTAAACATACTTAAAGAAAGTATAGAAGAGTTATTACAAATTTTGTAAATGTCACAAGTTACAAATTCTATATGAAGTTACAAAATTATCTTTATCAAAATGAAGTTTCAAGATGATGCTATAACTTCTCCATGAAAGCTTTCAAAAGACATGCATGCACGCATCCAAAGCAATCACGTCATGCTCCATGTTGAGTACCTGAAAATGAAAGGGTGAGCTCACTAGCCCAGTAAAGATAATCTCTACTCATACTATATTCATGTGAATGATACATGCACCAATGGATGAATACGAGCGGATAAATGATGAGGAACTAGAACTCACACAAAACTCTCGAGGTGTCCAAGAGTGAAGGACTATAACTAAAAAGATCATCTAGGGCTCACAAAACATCATTTGTGTCCACTTATTTACCGTTCGCGTGTCCAAGTGTCCAAGTGTCTCACGAGTGTCCATATTCGTTCATAAGCGCACAATAGATCGCCAATTCGCATAATTCATCAATTCAAAACTCAAAGAAGTCATAAATCTCTTCCGAGTCTTGTGGGCCTCGTGGAACCCATGTCCGAGTCTTACGGGCCTCGTGGAACCCTTCCTAGCGACACACCGAACGGTGGTCCTAGTGCAACAACATATAACACATCCAAATTTCCATTTGAGAACATTAAAACACAACTCATTCATTTAACCTTGACCAAACTCCACATTTTATTCCACTCGACTCCATTTTCACCAAATGTGTCAAACCGACTCAATAATAAGCGTGTCCATTCGTATCGCATGGTGTCCAATTAATTCATGTGTCATGATCTCATTTTGAAGGTTATCTCAATGTTATGGGTCGAATACATGAAGATAAGGGCCATCGGGGATCAACCAAGCGAAGAGGAAAAGCCCGAAACCAATTTTGAGCGGACAGATGGGTTGGAGGAAAACATGGCAAATTGGTTGGTCCGGACCAACCCATTCCGGACCAACCCATTCTAGGTCCGGACCAAAGGTGGCGGTTGGGAGAAAAAATGACAGATTTTCTCCTTGGAGGGGAATTTCAACCCAAATACTAAGGAACATGATTTTAGGCATCAAGGGACTTCCAAACAAGCCATAAACTCAAGGAGGGAGTGAAATTTAACTAAATTTAACAAGATTTAACAGGGAAATTCTTAGATCATAAACCCAAATGCAAGAAATTTATGGGTTTCCTCAAAATCAAAAGAGAACAAGAGAGATACAAGTATATATATATATATATATATATATATATATATATATATGCACTATTTCAATCAAATGAAGATAGGAAGAGGAGAAATCATCCCTACCTCAGGGAGTTATGCTCCAAACCAAGCAAACCCTAGCTTCCGTGATCAAAACCCAACCGAAATCAAGCTCCCGGTGCGATTCCAAAGCAACCCGGGTTCCAAAATGCGTGTAGATGATGAATAGGTAAATGGATCTTGAAGAAGTGGGGTGTGAGGGGTGAATTTTGTGGGAGGGAGGAGAGAACTTTGGAGAGGAGAAAAAGAAAAGGGGCAGCCGGCCCTTTAAGAGAGAGAGAGATGGGTTTTGGTTTGAAAAAAAATCAGTCTCATTAGTGTATATACACTCACCCCTATGTACTTAAACCCCTCATGTTTCAAATGTATTTTAAAGGCACCCAAGTGTATTCTCTAACTCCACATTGACCCCACTTTACTTTATTTTCATTTCCTCACATTTCCCTAATGTTATTTCCGGAAAATCACTTAAAAATACGGGTCCTTACAGTAAATCCAAGTGGGGTATAGCAGGATACTCTTAATACGAGATCACCTATGTGAGTGTGAAATGGGGCTGCTTCTATAAGAATTTTAAGGCTGAATTCTTTAGAAAACACTCTCTGAAAACCAGTCGTCAGTGTTCCAGGGCCGAAATGGGCACAACCGTAAGAACCAAACTATGTTTGGCATGATCCTGAGTGTTGACTATTGTCTTAGCTTACACCAATAGCTGAACAGTTCAAGACATCGCGTTCACTGGTTAGCTAGTAAGTCCAATAGTTATTCACAAGGCGAGGTTCAAAGCCAAAAGCCACCTAACCCCATGCTGGAGATTTCCTATTGTACTCTCTCTCTCTCTCTCTCGTTTGCATTGGTTATTGAGTCAATTTCATTCATATGGGGGATTGTTGGAAAAATATTTTGGATATAATATTTCATTTAAAGTATGAATGAAAATTGATTTGATCTAGAGGTTGCATCTTTTCATTGACACATGTTCACTATGGACGGACGCGTCCTTTCGTGAACAGATATGTCTCTTCGACCTAGTAACTATTCGTAGAGTCACAAGTTAGTCTATATATATGGTATCTGATTTTTCCTACACTTTTATTAAGTCGGAGTCTTTTTATTGGGGAGAGTACAAACACAAGTTTGGTTCACCTACCGAATAGATTGAAGTGCTACTTCTGTTCGGTGAAGATCAAGTAGTGCTGGGAGATAGACGTTCATACAAACCGTAAGCACTGTAGTGGGGACGAATCTGTCTTAAGTACAGAGTGTTTTAACACTTGCCTTGATCATCATTTCATTTCATCGATTTGCAGGTTTTGCATTCCGATTTTATAGCATTCGTATTTTTGATTTTTTCACAAAAAGTAAACATATTTTCCAACACGCCTAACTCAATATTGGTCAACAGTTCCACTTAGAATTTTGGGCCTGTAGAAAATAGAAAGGTTTCGTACATAAAACGGTTTTGGTCGTTCACTAGATTGTAATATGAACCCGTCGACGATTCAACTGGTCTGATTTTTAAAATATTTTTCTTATTATCTGTTTTTTACTATTTTTGGGTAACTCGTATTGTCAGAGAAAATGAATACAGGTTCATTTACACAAACGAAATCAAGGAGAATATGATTTTTACTTTAAATTTTGAATGAAATATAAGAAGAAAAGAAAGAATATTCAATTTGTTAAATTCAAGCTCAGCACAAACACATTGAACAGGGTTGCTCGAGATTTCTGCCTAAGTTCAATTGCTCGATTTTAATTTTGGATTTTAGAATTTTCTACCAAAACCCATCTTGAGTTGCAATTAAAATTACTTAAATCCGGAATAGTGTTGTAAGATGCGACAATGTATCCCTTGAAGATAGAATGCGACAAATTAATAAGGTACACAATCATTCGATGCAACTTCAGAATAGTATTTACCTGGGTCTTATCTTGTATGACAATTAAACGTGGCCTACAATTTCATAGTTGTGCTCATATTGCACGTCTAAACAGAATCACGATTCGTGCTCAAGTATGGACACAAAAGCGCGCGGTCCTGGTTTCACACTTCCATTTCGCACAGGATTTATAGCATATATTCCTCATAACATCATTGCAAAACAGAATAGTACAAGTTTCCTCTGTTTTTTCCTCTACTTTTTTTTTTCTTTTTTTGAGATGATTGAAAATTGATGGAATGGCTAGGGCTTTTACCATCTTTCTCTGACCAATATGGCTTTTTTCTATGAGATTCTAATGGTCTTACCATTCAAATTACTGGCTTTAATTCTCAACTGATTTGCAGGGCAATCCAAATCCATCCACACATGGTGGTTTATCCACCTACATGCATCATGCAAGTACTTCATGACAGGGAATGTGAGAGTGATTTTCCACTTATTTGATTGAGGAATCCAACCGCACAATGAACAAAGTTGCGTACACAACTATTGACCATAGCACTTGACACAATCCTTGTATCTGAGACGTAGATGATTTAAACACAACCACTATCCCAATTAGAAACACGATGAAAAAAAAAGAGAGAGTAGAGAGACGCACAAGATTAGTGACAGAGCAACTGTAGGCCCACTGGGGGCAAGGGTCCCCACTAAATTTTTTTCCCGTTTTTGTGTTATGTTTTATTTTATTTTTTGAAATTGGTAGTTTTTAGTTTTACTTGAATCAAACAGCTATTATTTTTTATATAATTCAACAACTACATCGCATAACTATGCACATATCAAGGATATCTTTTCCAATAATTGAAAAATAGGGTGAACATTGTCTACTTTATTTAAGATCCATATTATGTCTCACTTCAATAGTCAAAATCATTTTTTAATGTCTTATCTGTAAATTTTTTTTTATCTCATTCAGATATCCATAAGTGTTAATCAAACTATCTATTTTTTTTTTTTTTTTTACATTTTGGACCAAAAAATAAAAACAAGACACATATTATTTGATCAACTACGTGTCCAAATAAGAATGACTTGCTTTAGTCACCAAAAAAGCCCCACAAAAGGAATGTTTCCGATCATCGAAGAAATATAACTTGAACAAGTGGGTAATTTTGATCTAGTACGGACAATGAGTAATGTTTACCACTCTTTAGGTTGGTGAACAAAATAGTACTCTAAGGGCATCCCCAACAATAACAACACAAATCCTCCCTAAAAAGACTAGTGAACAGTGTTTTACTCACTCACATCTCTTTCAACACTCTAACAAACTTCTCTATTACTCTCTCTATACCAATTAAATAATATAAACTAATAGATATATAATATATATTATATACATAAAGAGGAGAGAGAGGAGAGAGAAAGAAAGACAAAAAAGAATTAAAAAATGGGTAGGGAGTGAATAGTGGCTCCCTAAAAAGAGGTCTAAAGAGGGAGCTACTGTTCACAAACGTAATTTACCAACCTTTTTATGCAGTCTCCTGCAGGGCATTTTTTTGGTGATTTTCCTTGGTAAAATGGCTTGGAGAGGCATTTGTGGAGTCTGTAGGGGTTGCTCTTTTTTATGTAGTCTCCTGGAGGGCATTTTTTTTGGTGATTTTCCTTGGTAAAATGGCTTGGAGAGGCATTTGTGGAGAGCAAATCACCAAAAAATGCCCTCCAGGAGACTGCATAAAAAAGTTGGTAAATTACGTTTGTGAACAGTAGCTCCCTATTTAGACCTCTTTTTAGGGAGCCACAATTCACTCCCTACTCATTTTTTAATTCTTTTTTGTCTTTCTTTCTCTCTCCTCTTTATGTGTATAATATATATTATATGTATTAGTTTATATTATTTAATTGGTATAGAGAGAGTAATAGAGAGATTTGTTGGAGTGTTGAAAGAGATGTGAGTGAGTAAAATACTGTTCACTAATCTTTTTAGGGAGGATTTGTGTTGTTATTGTTGGGGATGCCCTAAGAGCATCCCCAACAAACTCCCTAAATTGGCTCCCATCTCTATTTTAGGGAGCCAAACACAAAAAATGAACTCCAACAGCCTCAACAAATTGGTTAACAAAATACAATGGTGAATAGTTGCTCCCTATATCACCCTCTTTTTGTTCAGTCACTATTCACTCCCCAACTCCTTTTTTAATAATTTTTTCACGTTTTCTCTCTCTCTCTCTCTCTCTCTCTCTCTCCACGCTATCCTCCTCATGAATTCCCGAGTCCTATAAGCCCTCTCTGGATCTCTCTTTGTCTCTGTGAAATGTATGCATGTATGTACAGATGAACAAATGTGCATGTGTGAAATGGGTTTTCAGAAGAGGAGAAAACAAAAGGGGTTGGTGGAGGACTTGTGAAGGAGCAAACACGGTGGTGGTTCTTTAAACTTTAAACACAGTGGATAGAAACAGTGGAGGGAGGAGGATACTGAGTTGAAACTAATGGGATAATTATCAATAAAAAAATAAGAAATGAAGCAGGAAAGAGAAAGAATGTATATAATAATAGAGGATGAGTAAAATAGGGAGTGTTGTTGGAGTGTTGATAGAAAAAGTATCAAGTTCTAATAGATATATGCACTGTACACTGCCTAATTTACCAAGTCATTGTTGGGCTTGCTCTAAGAACTAAAAGTTTCCTTTCGTTCAACTAACACGTAAGCCACCATTGCATCGCCAACAACCATCAAATTGTGTATCAGTGGCTGTGGGATGCCAGAGGTTAGCTGTCAGTAGAGTTTTTTTATTTCTATAATACCCCATGATACATATTTCAAGCTACGCCATAGCACAAGATTCATGTGGTTTATAATACACCATATCATGTGAGACTTATTTCCTGATCTCACACAATGATCGGAGTCGTTCAATAATTTTAAATTATTAAATTAAGAGTAAAAAAAATTAGTTTGTTCGGATATCGAGGAGGACTTTGTAATAATCCAAAAATTTTGATAAAATTTAGGATTATTTAATTTCGTTTTGATTACTTTAATTTTGTTATTAAATTTCTAATTGCATTTAGGACCCTTAATTTGTAATTTCTACGGTTTATACCCTAATACTTTTTAA